>JAQIXI010001179.1:0-15127 GCA_034700165.1 Galumnidae sp. Gr-Ori-00277 | reverse complement strand
ATTTGATAAATAATTTTTAGGCGTATCTAAAAATGATCTAGCAGATTATTTACACTGCTTTGAATGATTTCTTTAAGAGATTTGCCTTTGAGTTGAAATTTCAGTTTTCATAGAAATATTCAGTTATTTACTGATAATAATCATAATTTGCTTTTAAATCTCACGTTTTATTTGATTTATTTGAAAAATTTCTTATTTTTTACGTTTTTCTAAATAATTTGAGACTTCAAACTGGAATGACTTAATTCAATTTAATTCAGTTTTTTCAGTGCTTTTATTAATTAATCAAAGGATTGAAACTAAAAATTGAATAAAATTGAAACAAAATATGTATAATTTCAAAGTTATATGAATTAATACTATTATTTGAACGCAATTTTCTTTTGATTAAAAGTCAAATCTATTAAGAAATTCTTGATTTCAGCCATTTATCAAAATTACAGTTTATTTAAAATGAGCTTAAATTTGCTTATTTTCAATACATAGAGAATTACGTTTACAATAAAATAAAATTTGTCAAGGTATTTAACCTCTTTACGGCCATTATTTTTAGAGCCTATGATTCCATAAACTATTCATTTTTCATTCATTTTGTTTATCTTAAACCAATTTTAAACTAGCTATTAACTTATTTCAAAGTAATCACCAAGGGACATTTCAATGAAAATATTGCCCCATTTGGCCATCAATTCAGAGTTAACTCATTTTCAAATGATTTCCATTTGAAGACATTTACAAATAATTATTGAAAATTTTAATTAGAATTTATGGATTCGGTTTGAAAATAAGGTTTTGGTCATAAAAAACAATTCTATTTTATTTACTTTAAGTATTATTTGTTCAATAAATTAATATATATTTTACGACAATTATTATAATATTTTTCATTCGGTATTAGACTGTTTGAAGCCATCAATTATTTGAAAATACGGACAACTATTCATTTAGTTATAGGTTTTGGGAATAATATGTTTTAATACCACGCAATCTATTCATACAAATTATTTGAATATTTCCAATATTACTCTCAATTGTTTCAAACTTATCGATGCAAAAAAAGGTTAACATTTTCCATTTCAATATTAAATACTACGGCATATAAGTTACAAGTTTACAATAAGTGAATATCTCACGAATATTATAATTATTTATTTATTGTAATTTATTTATATTAAAATTTCTTAACGATATATAATTGTTTGAGTAATAAAAATATTTCATTCGTCAAATTGGACCTCAAATATAGTGAAAATGTTTGAAAATCACGAAAAATATCCCCTTTAAAGCCATTCATGTGTTGTCGATATAATACTTGATTCGAGTGAATAAACTCAATGAAAATATACTTCAAATATGTTTGTAATCATAAAAACAGTGAAAAACAGTCAGAACTTCAGACGAAAAATGATTTCAAACAAAAATAATTTCAAACGAAAAGGAAAAAAAGCAATAAATTTAAGTCAAATGATGTAATGAACGACAAAAAGAACAGTTTCTTCTATTAAACAGTGCTTTCAATGTAAGACATGATTAACTTTTTTAGTGAAGTATCCAAACTATTTAAGACTAAGTTAGCAACAAATCGTTGAATTGAAATGAAGGCGAGGGTATACTCTGAAATGGAGTGCATGTGTTATTCCAACGGCTCATATAAACGGGATATTAAGGGCTCACTTTCAGTGCAAGTTTATGAAGAGAAGTGATCATCGGTAAGGGCTGCCAACAGCGCCAAACAGAGGGGCACACAATGCTTAGGCTTAAGTTAAGATACTATGCAATGGAGTTGTGTTGATGAGCGTCATCCCCATGTCCTGATCCCCTGATCCCCAGGTGCGAAACAAGTCAGCGGGGCGTGGAATCAGGCAAACTATTCCAAACGATTTAGGCAACCGAGCGGTCTCTTTGAAAGAACATCTCTCGGTCCAAATTGTGAGCCCCCGATATGATCCCCTCACGAACCTCCTGATCAACTAAATTCAGAGTAAATTTATGGCAGAAGCAGACAACTGTCGATCCCATTTCAATCCAATTCATATTTCCAATAGATTTTTACTAATAGTCTATTAAGAAGTGTTTTGCAGACAGTGATGAACACATCACTACTAACATCACTCCTAATACTCCTAACCTTCACATAATTATTGGAGTGTTTGAGTGTTTGACTTTTGCTCCGTTTTTAATATGACTCAAATTATTCACTTTTTGCTCAACCATTCAGAAAATTTAAGAGTCATTAGAGTTCTAAAAGTATTTTCTGAGAATTAATGATTCGTTTGTCATTAAATTTTTAATTCCAAAGAAACTCATAACTTGCCATTCATTACTAGAACATCACAACATGCCCTTGCTCATTCTTAATAATCTTTCTTATATTTAAATAATTTTATCGCTTTAATCTGATGTTACAAATGATAAAAGACAGAAATCTGGCGTTTTTTAACTAAAGCTCAAAAAATGAATGTTTAGCGCAATACTGCTCACAACCAGAGGTGTGTTTTAACAATGAGTCCACTAATGATAAAACTCTACTATAAATCACTCATTATTTGTAAGTTGTATTACAACTTAGAGTAAAATAGATTATTACAAAACAATAATAAGCCATTCATTCACTCATTTGTGATATTTTAAGGGAATCTATCGCTTAAAAGTTGATTCACTTTGAGATAACTTTTGTTTCTTACACTTTAAGACGATTTCATTGAGATATGCGCCCAAACTTACAATTTATCTTTGATTTTATCGAAAATATCGTTCAGATATTATTTTTATCATCCCTTGTTATCTCTCTCTCTCTCTCTCTCTCTCTCTCTCTCTCTCTCTCTCTCTCTCTCTCTCTCCCTGTTGTAAATATTCATCCTTAAAGAAAAATAAATAGATAATGACCTGGAGTATAATAAATAGTTTTTATCTTAATTTAATGAAAATCAATCCGTCATTAGTTCTAAACTAAGCGTTAATTACTTTTTCAACAAACAATTCAATGCTTTTATTATAAAGAAGTTTTTGAGGCGAATAATTGAATGAATAAAAGTCGCGAATCATGTGTTACACTCGAGTCAAAAATATTCCGGAGGAGAGAGAGGGAGGAGAGAGAGAGAGAGAGAGAGAGAGAGAGAGAGAGAGAGAGAGAGAGAGAGAGATCACCAAAACATCACTCGTTAGTGAACAGTTGTGAACAGTTTGTGTAGCCTTTGATGTAAAAACTCTTCAGATCGTAAACTATGTTAATTTATTTACTTCAAAGACATCTTCTGTCTGTTCATTAATCTTAATTGTTTTCGGAACAGTTATGCACTGGTGTTCGCACAACACTTATGTTGAATAAGAATTTATTCAAAATCTAAACCTATTTTTTACGAATCAAATATTGGCTGCGATTCCAATGAAAAGTAAAACTGAGTGACAATTAACGATCAAATTTTGTTTTTTATTTAAATACGAGAAATGATTGGTTTACTTAAGAAAAGGTTAAATTCTTTCTCAATATTTTTTGTTTCATTTTTTTTATTTAAAGGATTTAAAATGAAATGATTTATATATTATTTAAAATCCTGTCCTTTAGAGACCGTTTGTCTCACAGTTTGATCGATCATTAAAATCAAATCAAAATAATTTATCTAAAATTGAGAATCGATTGAAATTTTAAAAAATTAATTATAACTCAATTAAACTCTACTAAACTTAAATTTCTCGCTATTAATCAAATATTTTTCTTTGCCATATATTATACCCCTTTTTTTCTAAAAGTATTGCAATTAATGTTATATTCACTCATTTAAATTGAAACCCTTTTCAAAGTCAGCTCTAATTCAAAGAATAAGAAATTGAGTCAAATTACTGTTTATTTGAGTTCTTGCAAATGAGTGTCAGACAGACATTTGATGAATAAAACAATTGAGTCCTCATTAAAAACAAGAGAATCGCAGAAATAAACAAAACTCAGTCTGAAATGCAGTAATTAATTCGCTGAATAAGTATTCTTTTGTGAAATTAGTAACTGAAGCAAATTAGCAAGCTAACTTTGGCTTTTCAAAACTGATTTAAAATAGTTTTGTGAATAATAACTAAATGCTGTAAAGAACTGAAAATTCAATGAAATGATGGTATTTTGGATTCAATATAATTGAAGATATGATTCAGAGTCGAGTATTTGATTTAAATTAATTTTTGGTTAATTTTTTTCGGTTGCGCTCAACGGCGAGAATGAGTGCCTTTCAGTGCAAACAATGGTTAGGGCGCATATTCTGTCCATTTTATTATAAGAGGGATACCGATTGTGCAGCTGATGGAGAATGTGATGCTTTACAAGAGCTTATGGTAGTGCTTATGGTAGTGCTCTGTTATGAGTGTTTGTAGTGATTAATCGCATCGTTTCCATTCGTTTAATATAACGTTATGTTAGATCGACTTAAATAGCCTCGAAGTGATTGCTCAGTCATTCAGAATGAGTAGACCCGAGCAATATTACGCCAAACAATACACAACTTCTCTCAAAGTAGACACCGGTTTCGGTTTGACTTTTATTGTAGGGAATAAGTTATATAAGCGGTAAATGTTTTGCTTAAACTCAAAGCACATCACATGACTCACAATAGTTTAAAGGCTTTGCATTTCTGATGCCTTTTATGTTTGATTTGCTTTAAATGCTTCACATATAACACATATAATACTCTTTTTAGAGCTCAACCACTGATAGCCCGTCCAATAGGAATATAATCGTATTCCTGATTGTATGGCAAAAGAGCTAAACTTGTTTATTGATCACAATATGTTTAGATAAGACATGAATTACTTTCGAGGTTATTCTGATCACAAGTAACAGTCCATAATTGACAAGAATATTCTGTCCTATAAATTGTAAGCAAAATGGAAGGGAAGAAGTCGAGCTTTTTGTTTGAATGGAGTGTTACTCACAAAAGAGAAACTCAATTTCATGAGGAATGTCAAGAATGAAATAATTTTGAGTGCCATTAAGACGTGCTCAGCCTAATGAAGTAGGGCTCACCGCTCAGCCTATTATCAAATATATTATTTAGAGGGACGAGAATTTACAAATTCGGTTGTGTTATACACATTAGACCAACACTTTTCCCTCAACAAATCCGATCTGAGAGCACATTAAGGATGGATGAGAGTCAGTGATGGCAACACTGCATTCCAACATTAGTTATGCCAAACAAACACAACAAACACTACAAACTGAGTCGTTTTCTAATAAATTTTGAGCTGAAAAATATTTTCGCCGGAATTGAAATCTTTAGAGTTATTACATATAAGTTTGCATTCATTTGAATAAATTATTTATCATTTTTATGTCCAAACACTTAATCATTTCAATTCGTTTTCATTAAAACCTATTAAATGTATTACATATTGAATCCAAACAAAATGATAACTCTTTTGAATATATTAATTGAACTGAAATTAAAAATGAGTGCATTTTTTCAACTGAAACTCAGAAAAGCATTAATAGTCTCTCTTCTAATTACTTAATAAAACGATTGGAATATTCTTCAGATGCCTTTCGTTTCATACCTGAGTGCTATGAAGAGTGCATTTTAGATAATTGAGTATTTATTCATTCATTTCAATTGTAAATCAAACCATTTATAAATCCATCAAATTATAGATTCTATTATTAAATAATAATAAGTTTTGATAAATGATTTCAAGACTTCAATTTGAATATAATATGCCTTTCATTTGGTTTTTTCCTTTGAAAAGGTGTCGGTTCTAACGTTTCTAAACGTTAGAGTTTTCTCCAAATTGTATTATTGAATAATTATTATTTGTTGAAACACAAAACCATTTGAATGATAGAGAAATGGCTCTCATTTGGGGCTGACATGACTTTTCAAGGCTGTTGTTGAGGTAATGCAACCGTCACTTAAGGCCTAAAAGTCTGAAGGCCTAAGAGGTGCCGAAATTGTCATTTGTTAGGTATGCGGACACTGTTTCAGGAGTTCTGTTATGTTTGGGCCTCTTTTAAGACCAGAGAAGCACAGAATAAGGTTTGCGAACAATTGAGCGAAGGCTTGATTCTGTTGAGACGCCAATCGTTTGCAATGAAACGACACTAAAAATGTAGAGTAAGTTCTGAATATGGAAAGAGTCAATTGAAAGCAGTTAGAGTCTGACTCTGTTGTTCTCTGTTCACAATCACCCACAATATGCCAATAGACAGCATCGTTAGAAGTGAGATGTATTGATAGCCCGGAGCCCATACATACAACCACTAAAGAGATGCCAGTATTTGCACCGAAAATGGGCCTTCAAAGGGATGCCGCCGCGTGACTATTGATCCTCTTTTGCCGGCGTATAATTAAAACCGACCGGAGGTGCGAATTATTACTACGACTCTCTCTATAATGGACTGCCAGCGACTCTACATAAGGAACGCCGAATGTGAACAACATAAGAGACACTCCATACTCCACCTCCAATAAATGCCAAGCCTTGTTCATTCTCTCTCTCTCTCTCTCTCTCTCTCTCTCTCTCTCTCTCTCTCCACTCTCTCTCCAGAATTTTGAAAAATATATTTAAGCATTTTTTCGGTATTCAGTCTGAAGTTAAAAGTATTGTAATGAAAGTTATTGAAGACATTTTTGGTCGTATTTAGAGTGAGATAGTGTTGAACACTATTATTGAATGTCTGCCGCCGTAAACAATAAAATATTTCATTCATAAGATCTACTTTTTATAGTCTTGTAGTGGTTTATAGAAGTGATCAAATGGTCGATAAAATTCTTTTACCACAATTTCGATGATATCAGAGAAGATTCAGTGCTATCTTTTAGATCACAATTTTCTTTGAAACTAAATTATGGATCGGATCTCATTTAAGTAACTATCGATGACTATCGCTCTCATCATTTATATCCGATAAAAGATCTGAAAAGCGTTCGTTTATTCGATGATTGCGATCACAAACTCTTTAATCTTCATCTAAAGTCTAAAATCTGATTTGAGAGCACAACCATCACAACCATCAGATTCGTATCGTTTAGTGATATATTGCATTTGTTGGCCATATCGTGGCTAACACTAGAACAGCATAATAGGTCTCTACCACTACATTCCCGGTTTTTTTATTTACAATTTATTTTAGATAAATGGGTTCAGAGTCTGTAATGAGTCTGAGCTAATAAACAGGTGTAGCTCTGGTGTAGCTCTTAAGTAATGATAGTTAGCCGGAGAAGACTTCATTGGCTTTTCATAGGTTATATCAGTGAAATTGTTAGCAACCGGAGGGCCACAGTCTTAACACTATGTAACCCGAGTCAGAACTGGTCGGTCACGAAAAAGCGGTAACACATCAAAGGTTTGCCTCAACCTTTGACTCAACCACTTTTATAAATGTTAACTTATTGGGCAACAAATGCCATATTTATAATATGATTGTCGATTAGTTTCGGCCACTCATTGATGCAACCGATGCACGACTGCCAACGACTGACACTCATCTCATTGGCCGTCAATTGCGGCCTATACTACACTTATACTACATTTATTCTACACTTATACTTCACTTATACTACCCTTATATAACCACATATACATATCATACATATATGATATCTATATGTTTGCAACATTAATAGTGCATATGTAGGGCCCTATCGTTAAATGAGAGCTGTTTATCACAATCACGATAACCATAATTTCATTTACATCTGCTTTTGATTAATGAAAGCCCTGTTAAGTGCAATAAAGTTATTGAGTGTTCGATAAAAGCACAGTTAGTTAAAAGTGAATAAGAGGTACACTTAAGTGTCAAATGTCACAATGTTTTCACTGTTTATAATGTTTATGCAGTTTATCAACAAAACCCCTACCATTTCTTGACTCCAAGACTTTCCATCGATTTTAAAACAATTCAAATCTGAGCCAAACTATTAGAGAATCTCTGAATCTCTACTTATTTTGCAAAACAGATCTGATCTCCAATTTTCACACACTTTGAAACACTCTATAAGACAGTGTTTGGGCAAACATTTGCTAATTTATGCCACTATCCTGTAAATTGACCGGATCTTATTCTAGGTTCTCTATTTGATAGATGCTTTTGGTGGCCAATTCTTTTAAGGCCACCCAATAGATGTAATAAAATAGAGGGAAAGGCAGTGATTTGGTTGTGATGACTGTGCGATTTGCATGTGTTTCTAATTTGACTGGAGTTTGATATAAGGCCTCCATTTCTAACATTTCTAAACATATATATCACTTGCAATAAGGAAAGAGTCCTAAAAGTGAAGACAGCAATTGAAGCAATAGATGTGAAACGGGTGAGGAGGAGACACACAAACAGCACAAACAGAATAAACTGAATATACACACAATTTGACGCATAAAACAGATCTTAAAGGTCTGCAAAAAAAGAAAAACATTGGAAATGAATTGAGAAGAGTATCGGATAACAGTTACAATTGAGTACAAGAGAGTGTTGTGTTGTGACAACGCGACAATTTATGGCTGCCGTTTGTGCCGTTTCTGACTCCAATGCCAACAACGAGTCTCAGCTCGAAATATACACTCATCTACTCATAAGAGTCTCGACTCACATAAGTTCTGGTGTTCTGACAATAAATTTAAGTCTTAAATCACTTTAGGAATAGTTATTATTTCAGACGATATATACTAAAAGTTTTCTTTGGGCTTAATATATATCCTGTGTTTAAGTCTTGGGTCGCATATAATTTGTAAACTTTTGTAGTTAGCAATAGTTCTCAATCAAAGATTTACTGCCATCTCATCTCTCCAGTGATGATCAAAACAAACAGATCTCTTTAGGCGACATCAATACAGAGAACAGTCAACACACAGACAACTCTGACATTTTCCTATTATAATTAAATACTTGCAAACTATTTATATTAATGGCCACTTATCGCCCCCAACCATCACAACCATCACAACTATCACATCCAACACATTCTTTTCTTAAACATATGTTTACACAAAACCAAAAGAATTTAATAATAAGTGAAGAGAACTGAACAGAACTTCTCTCAGATTAGAATAGAAATGATTTTTACTTTCAATACACAACTATTGCATTAGAATTGACTCTATTTAACACGAGTTAAGGCCTCAGAATAAGAGGAATAAGAGGAGCACTAAAATTAGAAGTATTAAAGTCATACAATTTTGGTATGCCTTCAAAGATTGACGCGTTTACGCCCTTCATATCAACGACTGAAATTCAATCCTTTTTTTGAGAGATGGCTTAACTCAACTCAACTTAACTCTAATTTATTCAATTTATTCAATATTAGCTCTTATTGTCTGATAATTGGGTTTCAAATCAAATCAATTCAATTGAAGTCATATACAAATAGGAGATTACTCTTCAGATTAGTTTTGTTAACAATAGAAGTCTGACTAAACTAGAATTAGTGGCGGAGCAGATGTAAACTCAGATTCTAAGTGAGGCCAATGTTGTGTTTTTCTTTGCAGATCACGTTCTGAGGCCTTCAATCATTTCTTATGTCAGTTTGATTTGGTGTTTCACTCAACTCAAAACGATTTCAAAACTCAAAATCAATAATAATTGCAATCAATTGGATTTGCAGTCATTGAAATCACATTTAATTTCAATTTAGAAGGAATTGAATCCAACGAATAATTGAAATAAATTGTTATTTATTGCACGGAATAACTCAAAACAGAACTGCATTTATCTTAAATGTAGAGACAATAGGAAAACAATTAATGCAAATATGGACTCACCCGAAGACTTCTCACTTCCGTCGATACCATCGAAAGCCTTTGTGGTCATCTGGAAGAGAGCGTCGAGGGGTGATGTCAGGGCTCCGTTCACTGAATTGCTGACCGGACTTTCAGATGAGTCGCTTTCGGACCGCTCAGACCGGGAGTCGTCGTCTGCCGATCGCGGCCTTCGGTTGGGAGGCATTCGACCAAAATTGTTGATATGATGAGCGTTGATGTGATTGTTGTGATGATGAAGAGTGTTGTGCTGTGAAGTATCCAAATCCCAGGGCCTAACGATTCCTCGGTTTTCACTATTAACTACATTTGTACAGTGCTTTGGTTTGTGCGACAAAATGTCTTTAATCAGAAAAGAGGTCAGAGGTTTGTCACTTGCGTTGTCCTCATTCGCCGGTGAAGCCAACGGACAACTTTCCGAAGGCCTCAATTGGATCGAAGCACTCAATTGTTTCGATTCTTTGTCGACATTTGACTCTTGCATTCGAAGTCTTTTGTAAGGCTTAAAATATTCTTCATCTGAAGAAGAATTGTCTTTTTCATCGCCCGGATCTATAATAGAGGAAGGGGTGGAAGCGTCGCGACTCAACATTTCAGTCTTTATTTGATTGTGAGTCACAGTCGAAGGCGAATGACTTCTTATGAGTCCCAACACTGGACCAGATGTGAGTCCGTTCTCAGCGCTGACACCACTTTGATTGCTGTGATTACTCTCGTTTGGCGAAAAGGGTTCGCTTAGACCAGGACTTTGGACTGAGTGAACTGATGAGCTTGAACTAGATGATGATTTCGATGATTTCGATGATAACGGCATCACTGATTTCTACCGAACCATAAAACACAGGTATAACTCAATAGTAGAACCAAATCATCGTTTGGTTTATTTATTAACTTTTATATTAAAGATTCTGAAAGAAGTGTTATTTTGGAGACAATTTGTGTTTGACGGCTACTTTTGCCTTTTGATGAACTGTTCTTGCATGCTTTTCTTACAAACAGCTAACTCTGGTAACATTGGTTTGCCATTGGCTGCCACTAACGCATCATAGCTTTATCAGGTTAGTAACGCCCACAACAAACTTATTCAAACCAAAGATATAAAAGCGCTCAACACTGAAGTGTTACTATTGGTCGACCCTTTCAAGAGTTACCGATACAGTATAAGACCGATATTGTAAACCATCATTAAAACCACTGAAAGGTTTGTTGTGTCCATTAGTTATATCTATAATGAATGAATGATAACAAACAATAGTTATGTAGTTTTTGTAAATATGACTCATTTAAGTTTAAGACCAATAGTATTAATATAAACTAAGGAATACAAGTAAGGCATGTGTTGATCGCAAAGTGTATCTCCCATTGTATTGAGTGATGGATTGCGTCAACAAATTGTTCAGAAAGAAATGTATCTTAAGTTATGGTATGAATGATACTCACTTACATGAGTTGTTATAACATTTTTTCCATTCAAAAGAAATATTTAATATTTTAGTAAACAATTAGATTATAAATAAAATAACTTGAGTCTTGGCCATTTTGATTAAATGACTAATAGTGTTAAATTTAACTTGATCCCGGGTTTGTTAGTTTTACTGGAAGTACACTGTATATGGCTTTGAATATCAATGATAATTATTATTAAACTTTTAACATATTTCGCCAAATATTGATTCAAATGTGAAAAGTGTTAAAATACACATAAATTTCGTTTATATGGAATGAATGAATCGCTGAAAATAATCTATTATTTGAAAAGTTGTCAATAGATAAATGGTTGCAATTTGTACTCCAAAGGAAGTCCTTTCAATACAAACTTATATTTGCTTAAAATCAATAAATAGTGATAACAATGATTTTTCCTGTTATCAAACAGTCCTTCAGTGTTTCAAAAGCAAACTTTTCGTTATTTATTCAAAAATGATTCGCAGAAATAATATTTTGCTCTAAAATAACATAAATACAAAACAAATGTATTATATGTCAATCAATAAATACATTTTCTTTTTATTCTAATGCCCTGTAAAAAATGATACCCATTGGAAGAATAATATCCAGCCCCCTTGCTAAATTATAATTTTGCACATTATGTGCACATTTATTGAACGAATTTTACTAAAAGCACTTTTCAAAGGATCATTCATTTGGCAAATGTTCCACATTTTTGCCAAAACGGACTCTAAAGTCGCCAAAAGAATAGAACAAATTTTAATACTTTATATTAGCAAAAACTGTCGAAACATTGTTTTAAAAGATGAATTTGTAAATGAACAAGGATAATTTAAGTGTTCTTTCACTCATTAATATTTGAATAATTTTAAACTTTTCAACAAAACATTTGTTAAAAATAAATTTTAAGAATTTTTAGTTTAGATCCGAAAAAAACTTTTTTTTTTAGTCAAATAAATCTCTTGATATAAACATGCATTGGTACTACTTTGTTACTGCTTGCTCATTTCTATTGATACTACTTTGATTTTAAATATTTTTGTTTTTCTATTAAATCTATTATAAAATATATGAATATTTAAATTTATGGGAAAAAAATATTTTCTACAATTTTATTGATTTTTTTGTTGAAAACAATTATCAGTTTTATATGAAAATTCTTTTTCTTTGAAAAAGTGAAAGGAATTTAATGATAAAAGTATTAGACCTAAGCCTTAGAGAAAGTCATGAGTCACTTAGAAAAAGGTAATTTATAACAATTTATATTATTTAGAAATGTGTGCCAAACTCTGCCTTCTTTGAGACCTCTCCGATCTGTTCATCAATTTCTCCGATTCTTTTGATTTAAATCTAAATCTCTTTGAGCTTTGAATCCGAAGATTGACTTTCACTGAAAATAAGATTTATGTCTGACTTAACTGATTGTCTGTTCGATTAAGTCATTTGAAAGACTCCCAAATTGGGTCTATTGTGTGAAAGTATGGCCTCAAAAAAGCAATAGTTTGGCCGAATTCCGCCTCTTTTCTCAAATAGAAAACTTATGAAAGAAATGTGTTATTGTTGTTAACTGAAGACTTCATAAACTTTTAATGGAGTGACACAATGAAAGAGTGTGTCATTCAATAAGATCTAACACAATGTATTCGGTTTAAGAGAGTCCTTAGACTATGGTTTGCCTCCACTGTCGACAATCCTTTATGACTTTCGGCGCACACTATGAAATGTAGTTCTTTTTTTTCAAACGTCTCTCTTATTCTATATCTCTGCAGGTATTATGTTATTAACGATGTAATGAGCCGTGAAGTGTACGAACACAGCCTCAACACAATTGATCGGACACATAGCGAGTGAATAGAAGCCATCATTCATCACTCGATGCCTATTTTAGCCACACAACGCTTCCTGTCCTGTCCTGTCTTCTGTTAAACTTTACACCTCTGATGAACTCCTGGTTTCAATGGTAAGACCCAAACGTTAGCTTCATTTGCCTCTCTATTATTGTTCACTTTTAATGTGCTTTCGGCTCATTTCACTAAACTTTTCAGAACAGACTTTACAACTTTGAGTGCAGCTCTTAGACTTGAGAATCGAAAACAAGAATAGCTTAAGAATTGTATGCCATAAATAACTTTAGAATCATAGTTGGCTCTCTCTCTCTCTCTCTCTCTCTCTCTCTCTCTCTCTCCCCTAACGAGTGAAAAGAAAAATAGGAAAAGTTAAGCTGAGGTCCAACCAATTGAGTTCTGAAATGTTTAAAAGTTCTTCACTTTTGGTTAATGCGATTCATTAGTGAAATGGAATAATAATGAAAGAAATGCTTTGTTGTCTCATCCAATTCCAGACTCCTTTTATTTGGTTCGGCACTGCTTTGAGGAATGATAGGAATGGCAACAAAATTAATTTGCAAATCATATCGAGGAGAACATATAAATTGGTTTTCAAGTATATCTTGTTATAGACATCGAGCAAAAGCGTGTGACAGTCGGGGCGATGGGCGCCGCGTTGACTGAATGCTTGGGTTCTGGTTGGCATCACTGCATCGCCACTGTCTTGTGTTGAACCCAATGTCGTACAGTTTTGTCATAAAAAGACTTTCTTTCAAAACATATCGATATTTGATTTCTGTCTGAAGTAATAGATATGGAGAGTGAGTGCAAAGCCATAGACACTATCATATGGTGCCCGCATGTGAACGACTCATCAATTTGTTACTCATTCACGACCTCTCACTTAAGGTTAATATAACCAAAAGGTCTTCTCATAAGTTTTTAAGAGGCGGTAAAGTCGGATCATCTTTGAAATGAAATGAAGCCCAAGAAGAGGACTACTGATTGAGTGCCGCCTCTTCTCCTTTTGTTGAGACACAACTGACAAACACTCGGCGTCTCAAAGAGTGCGGCGTTTTTTTCAAACTTAAAAACTCATATTCGAAGTCATCGAATGTCAACATTTTTCTAACACCAGAACCACTAATTAAAAAATCATAATTAGGGGATCAAAAGAAGTGAGGCTGTGCTGTCCTCTAAGGCTGTGCTCTATTCCAAAGATTTAATGATTTAGAGCTAACAAATCATAGAAAATGTGATTCATTGCAATTACTTTTGTTTGACTTTTAATTTGTGATAAAATGTTTGCTTTTGATTTAACAACTTTTATGGACGCAATAAAACGGTAGGCCTTCCAAAGTAACTAAGCCTTAGCTAATGCTGAGAGAAAACGTGGACTGAGCTCAACTCAGAGTTGTGTCCATTACTTTCACTGTTATTACGGTTTATTCAAAGAAATTCATCACTTGTGGGACTTTCTATTAAACTAATGGTCAGTTTCTGTTCTTTATTGATGTCTAATGTCAGCCGTGGATAACATCCATATTTCCGGCGCTCACTTAACGACACACCAAAAAGCGTTTAAAATGACCGGAGTTCTAACAGCGGTGTAATCGCGTCAACTGAGTCGACAGAACGCCATTATTGGTCTAACGGTTACTACAATTGTAGCGGAAATTACAACCATTTTATCAGTATTTGTATTGACCTTTGCTTTGATTGTCAGCACTGGTATCATATAAAGTAAATAAAAGTGATAGAACAGGACAGGCAATAAAGCACACGCTTTCTTGCGTGTCTCACCTCCAACCGGAAAGACGGCAAACAGTTCTGCGCTCTTTTAGTTTTGTACGACTTTTAGCGTTAACTTATTAATGCTATTAATTATTAGTGCAAATGAAACGCAACAGAAGAGGCCAATCATATCATAGATTGGATCCTATTTTTTGGTGAACGTGTTTTCTGGTCCACACAAAAGTGGTTTTTGTTCATCACTCGATTGGAGATAATAATGAAAAACTCAATACTGTTCTGTTGTTTCGTTACTTTAACACTCGTTTCGATTCTTAAAAAAACTCTCAAAAACCGATTTTTAGTATTAAAAGTTTGACGCATTCAATGTA
>JAQIXI010001178.1:0-15128 GCA_034700165.1 Galumnidae sp. Gr-Ori-00277 | reverse complement strand
CATATTATGATTACAATCATATTTAATGAATAACTTTTCTATTGAGAAGAAAGTATTGTAGACAAACACCAGTTTCAAAGTTACCAGAAATCTTTATTTACAGTTAAACAGAAAGTGTAAACTTAACTCCAAAATGAGTTTTGTATTTAATAAATTGATAGACATTTTTCAATACAGAAATATGCACAGCATATAAAGGATGTCCATTAAGATATCAAATTTACCTAGTTAAATGTTTATTCATGCAACTGTAGATCTACATCCTTTTAATGCCGTTAATATTATAATTAATTAAATTAATAAGTAATTTAATCCAGTTTAGACTCTTGGTTTTACCTGAATTTGATATCAATTTCAACATATCTCTAAAATTCAATATTTGATAATAAATTGTTTTCATAGATATTGAGTCATATAAACAAAAGATAAATGCCTTCAATAAAGTTGAAGATAAAAACGAAAAAATTTTCAAATAATTTGAAAAAACTTTATAAATAAAAATCCTATTATAAGAGTCAGTCAAACAAATTATTTGAAGGACTCGTTATTACATGAATTCTAAAAAACAGATTTGTTTTTAAAATTGAAAATATTATTAAATGTTTCAATCAATTCAACAAATTGTGTTTAAATCAAGTGATGAATTGCTGTTTTTGAATCAATTATGGTAAGGTCATTCTTTTTCTAAATAATATATTCCTTTGCAATTTATTATTTAAATTAGCAAAATAATTAACAAGATTCTAAATAAATAAGATAATTATCTCTATCTATCATTTATTCTCAAATATTTTGATTTGACTCAAGATTTTGATTTACTTAATATTCTATCAGAAGTGGTGTAATCAGAGAGGGTTCAAATTCTTGATTAAAAAAGTCAAATATGGTTATTCCCAGCACAATAACAACACAAATAACAAGATTGAATCGTATATATGCTAATTAAAACACGAATTAAAAATAAATGTTTGAATAACTGATTTCTGTAAAAATTTGATAATTTAATCATTCAGTGATTTAATCAGATTCTTGTGATATAAAACGAGAAAATTAAATAAAAATTCATGTCATTTGTCTTTATATTATAATTGTAGTCACGTTTTAACTTCAATTCGTTAGTCTATCAAAAGTTATATTTATTTAAAGTAGAAGTCATTTCGTGCTCTTATTCTTTTGTCTTCGTATCTAAAGATGAGTTATAACTGAAGAATATCTGTTCCTCAATTAAACTTATTCTGTTCACAAAACTCGATTAAAATCGGATTCTGAAATCATATCCTGTTATAACCGAATTCTCATTTGAAATATCAGAAATCATTTAATATAAGAACTGGTTTTTAATGAAAACGATTTTCAAAACAAAAAAAAATACTCCAAAAGAAAGACTTTTGAAATTTAATTCAATTTTTGAATCGATTTTCTCTAAAAAATCGATAAAAAATGGAAAATGAATTAAAGATTTGTGTTTAAAGAATTTACCGTCGATTGACCAACTTTATAGTTGTAAAGTGACCCTACTTATACTTTAGCAATATTAATAAATTGTATAAACGATTGTGAAATACCTTTATCTTTACTCAGAGACTCATTGATGTTAAAAAAAGTTTGTAAATTGGTTTTAGAAAAGTTGTATTTAATTTAAAGTAATAATTGAATTTTAGCGCATCATTTGCCAGATTTACAGTAATTTAAACTATCAAAAAATTCCTGTTTTCTAAATAGAAATTTTTCGGACAAATAGTTTTCTATTTTTGGTTCTTTTAATAATAGTTTTGTATTTTTTTTATTGATTACAAGCTATTAGTTGTTATATATATATCCCTCACTTATTATAAAATATGAAAATTATTTATTATTTTAACAAAAATTCATTTTTTCAGAACAAATAGAATGAATTATTATTTGAATAATAACTAATAAGGAAGTAATGAAATGTTGTTTCAAATATTTATTTATTATTTCGGAGCGAAGAAACAAAGTTCTAAAGAGTCTCTTCTTCTCAATTAAAACACTTTATAGCTAATAGTATAACATTTGCTAATCGGAGACAAATTATTAATACTTCAAGTGTTGACTTTTGAAGGAATGGTCCAGTCGTTGAACTCTCTAATTGCCAGAGTTTATTGCTTTTTCCAAAAGGGCCACAATTAAAGAGCCATTGGCCACCTCTCCAATCATGAAAACACTTCATTAACTTTGTTTTTATTCATTGAAAAATTACTGCAATTGTTTTAAATTTGGATTAAAGCGAAAGTTATTTCCATTAAATGATTTATTTATGAGATTTATTGCCATTAAATCGAAAGGAAAACCAAATGTAGAGATAATATGAGTTTAATTTCTTTGATTATTGTATTTGAAATGATTGACGAAAATATAATTCATTTTTGAATTTTATTATTAAAACCTATTTAATGACTTCGAGCTATAATTCGCTACGAAATGAAACTTCTGGTTTGAAATATAATTTAAATTTAATCAATTAACTAATTCTATCTTGATCATTTTTTATCAGATGTATCACAATTTATTAGATAAGATGTTTTTTCAATGAAATTTCTTTAATGAGTTAAAAATAATAGAAACGGAAATCTAAAAAGTTTGAGCAAAAAAAATGATAAAATCATTGTTTATATTTTAGAGTAAAAGGTTTTGACAATTATACCTTGATAATTTTGATGATTATGTATGATAACAAAACCGTTTATAAATAAATTTATTTTATAATTACTTAAAACTAAACCACTTTTTAATAAAAAACATTAGTTTTTCTTTAATTGAAATTTCATTAATGAATTACAGCACAACTTTTTATAGAATTTTATTGATTTAATTTTAACCAAAACTCTAAATGTATATCATCTGAAAATAATTTCATTCAAGTCTTAAATACCGTTTTACCTCACATAGAATGGTATTGCGTTAATAATTAATAATTAGAATTTATAATATAATAGAGAATATTCACTGATTTAATCTAAAAAATTTTAATTTATCACATCTTTGAGTTTATTGCGTTCTTTTAGATTAAAATTTTAAACTAAAATGACGTCTTCAGTGAAGACTCTTTACATTAGTTTGATCATGGTCATAAATATAAATTTAGATGTTTTTCATTTATACTGATATACAGCTATTGATGATGTAATCCGGTATAAAAGTTTAACATTAAAATTAAAAGATATATTTATAAACATTTATTTAAACATATTTTATTTTGGGCACTGATATTCTTGATTACTTGTTCACCTTATTACATTTTTTAAAAAGAGTAAGTGCAAATTAATAAATCAAAAAACACAAATTTTTATATTTTGACAGTTTTTTGCAAAAAAAACATAATATTCTAAAAAACTCTTTAAAAATATTTATTTCATTCACTAAATTGAAGATTAAACGATAATTTAATTTTCATTGTTTGTTAATGGTAATTTCGTGTATGTTAACTTGATAAAATCGTTAAGTAATGAAAATTAAATACTTTTGTTTCTTAAAGAAAGTTCAAATAGTTTTTTTTATGTCTGCTTTCAATTGTATTTAAATCTGTTCCTATTTTTACTTATGGTTTGTGAAACAGATTTTGTTATTGAATTTAAATGTTTTAAAACAATTTTAGTTTTAAAAAAAATCAATTTCGAAAGAATTGCATAATTTTATAAAACTTTTGTTTTGCCGACAATTCATAAGTGTTTCAAAAAATGTGAGCCATTGATAGTTGAGATTTGTTTGAAAGATCAGGAAATCGTTTCATAACTTTTCAATAAATTTTAATTCTGTCGAAGAGTTGTCGCGTGAATTATTAGATTTATTGCTTTTAAAATCATATATTATGTGTTTTGGCATTGAATTAATGGCTAAAAGAAATGCCGATAATCTTATACTTAAAATTCAAAGAAGAACTTAAAAGAAGAGAAAAAAATCGTAAAATATTTTCAGAAATTAAGCGAAAAATAAAATAAAAACTTTGCGTCAAAAAATAAATTTCTGGAAAACTAACAAAAAAAATGTCGAAAACCATTAAATTTATTCGTTTACTGGAATTTAATTTCAAAATTTTGGCCAAAAAAAGTATTACAAAAATGTTAACTAAGGCTTGAGTTGACTGAATCTCGTTTTGTAATATTGAGTTACAAAACCTTTTTTCGATAATTTAATGTTTTTGATAAAATAATTTCACTTTTTTTTATAAAAATGTTTTTCTCTGAGGAAAACAATGCAATGTTAGACTTGAATGAGCTTGGTAATCAATCTAACGGCATTGAGACTTTTCAGGACATTCAGGATTTTAACCTTGAGCAGTTCTTTTATCTTCAAAATATCACTTTAATTGAGTCTACGAATAGGATCAAGCACATTCCAAACTTATTTCATTTTGGTTTAAGTAAGTAATTAAAGTTTATTAAATAAATTTTCTTTTATTAAATTAGTCTATTCTTGTAATGTCTGCGATTAGTGACAGATCAGTTAATTTTTATTTAATAATTTTTCTAATTTTCTAAAAATATTTAAATTCATTTTCGGATAATTTAAAATCATTTAAAAGAAACGCTTGAATTATAAGGCGTTAAATATCTAACGCTTTAATTATATTATTAACTTTTAAGAGGTTGTGTCTAATCCTTAGTTGGTTACAGTTGTCAAAAGAGTTAATATCTATCAATCAGTTTATGGTACTATTTATAGTTAGTCACGAAATTTAAATATTTTAAATTTGCGTTAAAATTCAATAAAATTGAAATAATAGTTTTCAATAGAAAGTAGACTATTATTCAAATATAATTTTCATTTTAATTAAGTAAACACTTGAATAAATTGCATGATTACTATGAATTATGTGAGCACTAAATTTTATACAATTTCGAAGGCTTTGATTTAATCTAATAACTATTTTCAGTATCACCTTGGCAAAATTATTCCTTCATTAAAATGGTCGAAACAATTTTATTTTAATTAAGAACTAATTAAAATTAATTCTCTTTTTCTTCCAATTTAACGCTCGACTGACAAAAACAAATATTGTTTAAAAACCAGAATTTATTATAATTAAGATTAGAGTCGAGATTTAAAAACAATTATATTCTCTTCAAATGAATAACAAAAAAAATGCATTAATTTATACAAAATGACGTTTTGTTCAAAATATTTCATTTGTATTAAACTGAACGACAAGAATCTGTCCATACATTCAAATTCTGTGTTCACTGTTATACTTATGAATAAATGACAATTTAATTTGATCTTATTCATGGAATTTATTTGATCAAGGTTATTTATTGTTATATTGTTCCATTTTATGTTATGTAACTGATAATTGAATTATTCAATACAATTGATTCAAACATTTCTTATGATTTCTAGTATTTTCTATTAGATGTTGACAGGATTTATCAAGTTAAGTTAAATTATTATCACGACCTTACCATTGCCTACACAGCATAGAATGCTTTTAAATGGAATTCTGTTCCCACAAACAAATATTGCGCTTAAATTGAGATTATTTTAAAATTTAAATAAAACGAATAAAATGATTCATCGATTTATTCACTAAATTGCGATTAAAATATTAACAAAATTTTAAATATTATTTTAATATTATTTTTACTAATTATTGTAGAAATAGTGACACATTTATCACTTATTTAAGTGAGAAATTATAAAATATAAGAGTTTAATAGGAATTGATTGCCATTTGAGTCAATTAGCAATCATTTAGTTTTGTTTCAATAATACATCGATTAATTACAAGCTTTGAATAAATGGTTACTAAAAAAGAAAATAAAATATTTGATAAGAATTTATTTTTCTTTGTTTTAGTCATCGATAAGAAGCAAATTATATAATTATTTGTATTACAATTGAGTTGAGTTCAGAGACGTTTAGAAAAAAAGTGTTTTATTATCGACAAGTGTTGTGCCATAAATAAAACACTTATGACTTATAAAAGTCGGAAATGAAAGATTGCAGAAACGTTAGAAACAGTTTGGGATATTCCAGGTTTAGTCCTATTGTTAGACTAAACCTTCAATCCTTATTGTTGTCGTCTAACCGATGATTATTAAAATATAATAATAAAGCTTAAAGTTGTCCATCTCTTTAAGTAGAAGAGATAGAAAACTTAAGGAGCAATCAAAAAGCCTTTTTGAAAGCCAGTGCCAAAAGTAGAGGAAAAGTAATTGTTAATGAAATATAAGTATAGCATATCATCAAAATTTGAAATAATGTTTTTCTTTGAACTCAAAGAATACATTAAATTAAAAGACATTCATTTAGACATTTCTTATTAAATGAAACGACATTCCAGAGAAACAGTTAGTGCTCATCACTTCAATAGATTTCTAACTAATGCAACTTTAATTAATAGGATCTAGCCCAATTAATTTAGAATATAAACACGACTGACAGAGAGAATCAAATTTAATCGAATTGTGTTTAATATAAAAAATTAAATGAAAAAACAAATTATTTATAATATTTTAATTCGTTATAAAATTTTTGGCCATTCCTTAGGGCTAATACTCTAGTCCTAAATAAGAATATACATTAGACCTTGCTCATCCTCTCTATTAAAAGTTAATTAATTGTCATAAGAGGTAAAACTAAAGTAAAAGAATGCCTCAAACTTGAAGTCAATCGATTTGCTTAAGGAAATCCGTTTTTAAGATTAGGAGTAAAACTGTTAGCACTGGAAATGGTTATCAAATTTATTTTTATATTGATTTTAATATTAACGGCTCAACTCAAATGTCATTATAAATCACTATAAGATTAATTTTCTTATAAACATAGGAAGAGACCTGTTTTGTCCTAAATTAAAGTATTCAAATATTTGAGAAAATGTCAATTGTTTTAATATTTTATAAGTTTTAATGTTCGTCAACTAAATAAAGTTTGAGCTCATTGTAAGGTCTGTGGAGAAAATGCAATTTCTTGCACTTTCTTTCAGTGGTTATGAAAGTTTTCGTTATTGTTTGGCCCAAAACTATTTGAAATGCAAAACATTATTTATTTGATTGAATTGAGTCAATGAATGCAAACAAGAGATGAAGATTTTAAACAGAATTAACATAAATATACTTTTTAGCTGAGAATCGATTTTGTTTGCACTCATACTCTCATAAATTGTATGTAAAAGTGTATTGTTTAATGAGTAGACAATTCTACAGATATTCAGTAGAATTGGATAAACATTTGAGAGAAAATTTTTGAAAAAAAGGGAAAAATTTAATGAAATGTTGATTCGCATAGAATTGCATTCAATTTAAGTTAATTTGTGAGAAAATCCATAGAAAATGCTTTTAAATTATAGTCAATATTCTAAAAGTGTTTATAAATATGCGGTGACTTATGGTCTGTCATAGCATTGGGTCGTAAGTTGCGCTCAACTTCACTAACTTTCAACAAATAGAGGCTACTCTTCAGTGTTTGCGGGTCTTTAACTATTACTCGACTGAACAGAACTGTAGAAAAGTGTTTGACTTTCTATATGTTTCGTCAATAAACATATTGAGTATTGAAGAGCGCTTTTGCCGATTGGACTCACAAATGACTTCAGCCAATGGCTATCAAATATACTGAGCGCTACTTTAATTGACACAAATCCTGTGCGACTTATTATATTAAATTACTTTTTCTCGGATTGTTTTTTACGTATAGTATATGACAGAAGTATTTGAGTTATATTTAACTCATATTTGAGTGAAAGAGTGAAATAAGAAGAAACTAAAGTCTATTGATTTGTAGTGAAAATCCTAACCAATAATCATCGCTAATCTTTCTATTCTGGGCTCTTTTAAGTGTTGTAAACAGAATATGTGATATCAATTATTTGGGCAAAACTTGTCTTTACTTTTGTGGACATCAGATAAAAGATTAATAGTTTGTGGGTTTGTTGTCGAGCATACGCTCTATGTCCTCATTTCATCATTTTTTGGTCAGAATTTCTTTTCTTTGTTGGAAAGCATTAATTGTTTGAACTATTGTCGCATTCAATACACAAATTGCAATAAACACTTAATATTGTGGCAAAAGTTTAAGTAATATTCAATGAATTCAAATGCAATTTAATAATAGTTTCGTCTGAAATGTCGTTTTACGACACTTTTGGAAATCTTTTTCAAAGTCTTATCAAAAATGGATTTTATTGCAAATGTTTTAATGAATTAAATAATTTATTTATTACTGTTTTTCAATTTATGACAAATCATTGTTTGATTAAAAATCATTACATCATTAGTCTATCGTTCAAAGGAGTCTTTCCCATCAGATTCAAGATTGGCTGAACTCCAAAGCAATTATAAACTTATTAAAGTTATTTTGTCTTTTCTATATATAATTAATAAATTAATTAATTAAAGTGTTGTTTATCGACCCCTCTATTGGTCTGAAGTTGTGATTAAAGTAAAGATGACATTAAACCCAATTGAGATGTCGTCTCCTACTTCTAATAGCAATAATAATAGTAACCCTTCAATACAGGTAATTGTGTCCGCACAGAATAACAAAAAATCGTCCAATACTTTGCGACCCATCAAAAACAGTTATCTTCAGTGGTAAGCATTGATATCAACATTTCATTAAATATTTGTTAATTTAATCACTTAATTAAGTGAACTTTTATCTGATAATTAAAGGCGACATAAGTCGAGTTACTTTCTTTTCAAACACTGATAAACATTTGGACTAAAACTTGTACTACCAGTGGGGGGTAACCCTCATACGACCCTCAAATGCCTAACATTTTAGTTAAATGTTAATAAAAAGTAACATTTGTTGAAAAAATCCTTACAAACAAAGAATTATCAGTAATTAATAAAAAACTCATTGACTTATAGTGTCTTTTGTGTCGATTATCGATTGAGACTTTTGTTAGCAATCAATGGATTACATAATCAAATTACAGGACACTATCTATTGTTTTCACAACAACCTATTGCTTAACCATTTCTTTGTCATAGGATTAGTATTATAATAAAATAGATTAAATTACAAGACATAGATATTAGTTTGGTTTTGACTCACTTTAAAATTTGCGATAAAATGTGGGTTCAGTCGGATTTTATCTCATTTTGTATTAATATCTGAGAAAATTCCCGTTCGTTATAATAATAAAAAATATTTAATAGATTTTATAAAATAAATTAATCGTAAATTAATTCATTTGAAAACAAATCACGAGTTGTTTGAAGTATTTTCCATATAATTTAATAAATTATTGTTTTATGTCTTTTCCTCGTCAAATGATTTAATGCAATTAATGAGTGGATGTGAGCCCTCTCTAAGTCATTGAGAATCAGATAAATTAAAAATTTAAAGTTTTTCATCGTTAGTGATCGACAATTCAATTAATCAGAGCTGTGTTTCAGTCATACGTTTGACGCCAACGAATAGATGTTGAAAAATGTAAGAACTGTTGAGTTCTGTTTGAGTTCACAATTTGTTTGACAACATTTAATAAATCAATTTTTTTAAAAATTGAACTCAATTTAAATACTTTATTTGAAAGTGGAAAGAGTCAAATAGAGTTCCCTATTTTGCTTTGTTTTGGGTTTGATTTGAGAGATGAACTCTTATTCCTTTCTTTTCCGTCAATTGTGTCAAATAAGCGAATGTTTGGACCACTTCTGAGCGAATTTCAAAATCTTTATAAACAATTTTGATATTAATTTTTTTGGTGATGAGAGTTCTTAAGAAAACCTGATTTCAATTTCTTTGAAATATTCTGTGAGAAACTCATATCAAAGTTCTCACAAAAAACTATTTTATTGGCCAAAAGATTGACGTTTTTTAATAAGAGATTTCTATTCAGAAATTTTGATTCCCTTTCGATTTCAATTGCAATTGAGCTCAAGTGGTGGTCAATTCAAAAGTGAAATATTTTTGATTATGGATTCAGAAATACAAAAACAGTTGTTGAGAGAGGCTCTCAGCAAAGAATCGTCTATTTTTATTATGGTTGATAGTGCCAAGTTAGATTCACTTTTTTAACAGTTATTGCAAAACTTTATCTAATATTTTGTTATTTATTATAATCAGGAACCCACCATGGTGGAACAGAAGAACAAGGATGGAGCGATCCCTCTGTGCGATTGCAGTCATAGCTCTAGTCATGTGTATAGCCATGACTTTTGCATTGGCTTTCATCGGATATCACTATCAAAATCAATTGGGTCTGTCTTTTACTTAATTAATGATAAATATTTTAATGAATAGAAAACTAATTATTTTATCGATTAATTGTGACTTTAATTTAGTTCTTAAAGAATATTAAACCCAAATATTTTCTCAACTCTTCGGAGTTGAATATAAATAAGTTTTAATCATTTTTTATATATTTATAGCAAATTTGCACAGAATAATTAGCTATACCTTAACGTTTAATAGTAAGACTCAGTAATTATGTTTTCAGTTATTAATTATCTTAATAATAATTGATTAATTTATCTTGCTCAATGAAAGACAAGGACTCATTTTAAATGAAACAAATGCCTCAAAATTGAATCATTTATTTAAGTAAATGTAGTTTAATGTATCTTGCTATAATTGTATCATTGCTTTGATATCAGAATAAATAATATATATAATTAACGATTCAGTTATCAAATATTCAAACGTCTGTTTAATTTCCTCATTAATTGTTATGCGAAGTCTGTTTCATATAAACATTTAAGTCCTGTTATACCACAGAATAGTCACTAAAATTATATAAAAATTAAGTTAGAGTTCAACTTTTATCTGGAGTTGTGTCCAAAATATATACCTTACACCAACTCCTATATAAACGACATCCCTTTTGGTACTTATAATGATATTAGTATTTAGTTTAAGTTATATTATATACATTTAGACTTTTAAATAGTTTATCTCAAGAATTAAATGAAGTTTTAATTTTTGACTGAATTTAAATTTGGTTTTAATCAGAATTTTAAATGAGTTATATAAAGTAAATTTATATTTATAATATTACATAATATCCAAATAAAATTAATATACCTCTCATTCCCTATAAATTAAAAAATAAGTCATTTATTATGAATTTTCTTATTTATTTAGAATTTATAATATAAGACATTTTCTGTTTTTTAAAGAAGCCCTGAGTTTACTTTTTTGAAATTCATCATATAGGAAAGAAATTAATCATGCTAATATACTGTAAATTGCTGTTTGTAGACTCTGGCGGATCAAATTTCCGTCCGACAGCAGAGCAACTAGTCAATAAAGATAGCGATCAGTCCACTAATTCTATCAATAATATAGTGAGCGACAACTCTGTCTGTTTGACCCCCGGATGTGTAAAAGCGGGTAAACAATAATTTTTTAATAAATTCTTTTTTGAAGTCTTATATTTTGTTTGTTTGGACACAACAGCGGCTGAACTCATTAAAAACATAAACGAAAAGGTCTCGCCGTGCGATGACTTCTATAAAGTGAGTCTTAGTCTGATGTTCTTCATTTATCTTAAATATACGTTTCCCAAACAGTTCGCATGTGGGGGTTGGGTCGACAATCAGGTCATACCAGAGGACAAGACATCAGTTTCCGTATTTTCATTACTTTCAGATGAATTAAATAATAAACTCAGAGGTATTTCATAAAAAATATATGTGTTTTGGAAATGTATCGACACTTTAATTATTAATTCAATAGTTTTGATCGAAATGCCAACAGAAGAGAGTGAACCCAAATTCTTCGACAAAATGAGAAATATTTACAAGTCGTGTATGAATTTGGGTAAATATAATTACTTTTTATGTTTATTACTATAATTACTAAAATAGCGCCAAAATTTTCAATAATTAAAAAAAGAGATAAATTTGTTGTAAAAACTCGTGTTTTTAGTTTTTCCGATCATTTTTTCTAATTTACGATATTTTTGTAGAAAAAATGTTATCTTTGCAAAAAAACATCAATTATTTTAAATGATTGAAAAAAAGATATATTTTTTGATTTATTTTTGAACCAAAAATAGCCGAAATAGAAAAGGCGAATAATTCTCCGATTCTGACGATTTTGGAGGGTTTGGGCGGTTGGCCGGTTCTCGTTGGACAGCATTGGGATTCAAAATCTTTTGATTGGTTACAAACTTTGATTGAATTCAGAAAATTGGGTTTTAGTCACGACATACTTATGGACTTATCGGTCACTCCTGACTTTAGGAACAATACTCAACATATAATAGATGTGATTAAAAGTTTTAGTCACTAATATTAAGTAATAATATTTTTTGTAAATAGTTGGACCAAGCTTCTTTAGGAATGCCTGATAGAAGTTACTTATTGAGAGGTTTCAATGACTCAGCCGTCGCCGGATATTACAAATTAATGGTCGAGAGTGCAGTGATGTTAGGCGCCAACAAATCGACGGCCGAAAAAGAAATGTTAGAAACTCTCAAATTTGAGACAATTCTGGCAAATGTGAGCTAACCTTCAAATGACACTATTTTATGATTGAGACATATATTAATATTTTTTGGCTCCGAATAGTATTCCCTCCCCCGCGAAGAGCGAAGAAATATTAGTTTGTTATACAATAAAATGTCTGTTTCACAATTGGCTCTCTTAGCGCCGGAGGTATTGATTTATTTGACATTTTTTCCACTAATTATATGAACACGAATTGAATTCACAATTTTTTGAATTTATTAAAATTATGGCATCACTTGTTTCCGATATTTTTACAATTATTGCTCACAAGACGTACCAAATAATTAATTGCAGCTATTTTTGAGGAAATCCATAGAAAACAAATTCCTAAAATGTTTAAAATTATGAATCATTTGAACAAAATGTTAAAGAAATGTGTTTTTCAACATTCGGTTCCTATTTTTGATTAATGTTTTCTATATTTAATTTTTTTGTTGAAATATTTGCTCCTTTTGTAGACTCAATGGAATAAATACTTTAATAATTTGCTCAGTCATCCCATAACAGACAATGAAGAAGTTATAGTAAATGTACCTAGTTACGTTAGGAACGTTGACCGTCTGATCGTGCAAACGGATAAAAGGTAATCAAATAAACGGGAATTTATTGGTTTTTATCAAATTTATCGAATTAGGGTTTTATCCAATTATATGTTATGGCGGGTCGTTCTCCAGTCGTTTGCAGTTTTAGGCAAAAAATGGAGAGAATTGGCTCAAGAATATAATACAGTGATTACCGGTCAGGCGAGAGAAGAACCTCGTTGGGAACAATGTATGTCTTCATTGACTGGAAGTTTGGGTATCGCTCTGTCCTCTCTTTATGTCAGACATAATTTTAAGGGCGAAAGTAAACATGTGGTCAGTATTTCTAAAGTTATTAATAAATGTTTTGTAATTTAATTATTTTTTTAAGGCATTAGATATGGTTCAGTACATTCACAGGGAATTCCTCAAAATCATAGACAATGTCCAGTGGATGGATGAACAGACCCGCCAAAAGGGTCAGTTTTAAATTAATTGTGAATTAGAATTAAAAATTAAATAATTGATTCTTAGCCCGAGAAAAGGCAGAAGCCATTAGACCTTATATCGGTTACCCTGATGAATTATTAAACAATGAGAAGATTATGGAACTCTACAAAAATGTAAATTTCAATAAAAATATTCTCAATTCAATTAAATTTAAAAATTATTGAATTTTTTAAAAAAAAAGTTGGATTTATTTCCCAACGATTACTTCAAAAATGTACAAAACCTCCGGAAGTGGTCCACAGATTACGCTTTTAATCAATTAAGAAAACCAAACTTAAAGGGAGAGTAAGTCTATAGTCAATCAAAAATAAATAAATAAATAAAATAATTTTTTATTCTATTTAAATAACAGTTGGAGAAAACACGCAAAGGCTGCCGGTATTTATGCCTTTCTCATTTTTCAAAATATTTTATGCTTTCATTTCTTGAATACTAGACATCGAAAACTTATTCGATTAAAATTTAGTACATTCTCTTCGTTTCAATTCTTCGAATTAATCTTTTAATTATCACTAAAAGTAAAGTTTTAATGAAAAAGAAGTCTAATAAACCCTCAGTTATTAACTTTTTATTTGAATTTGAATTACTTGTAGACATGACTCGACTCTTAAACTTACCTAAAACAGAGGCGCTAAGAAGAAAGACTGACCTTTTTTAAATTGGGGGGTTTTCATTCCTCTCCGAAATCAGGTTTAATGGCCTCCAGAGGTCTCAAAACGAATGTTTTGTTGAGATTAAGTTTAGTTTATGTTTAATAGTTTTATTCTTAAACTTCCTTTTAGTAATACTTCTCAGAGTTTCCCAAATTTACTTCAAAGTATTTAGCAAGGGAATTTTAAAATAGCCCTAACCATCACTGATTAAAAAGATGAATATTTTCTCGAATTTTAAAAAACATTTTCACGTTTTCTTTCTTTTCTTTTTAATAAATTTGAGAAATAAATAAAATTCTGGTCAATATATCTGAACATTTATTTTTCTAGTGGTAAACGCCTATTACAACGCACTGGAAAACAGTATTGAATTCCCTGCGGGAATATTGCAAGGATCTTTCTTTAGTAAAGACAAACCAAAGTAATAATTTTATACTTTTTTTCGTGAAAACTCTTTAATGAATTAATATAACATTATTTTTAAAGTTATCTAAATTTTGGTGGAATTGGTTTTGTTATCGGACACGAGGTATGAACTAAATTAACATTAAATTATAATAAAACTTATCTTGTTCGTTTCTACTCAATAGATTACACATGGATTTGATGATAGGGGTGAGCATTGATTAGTTTATTATAAAATTGAATTTTAATTTTCTTTTCATTATAAATAAAAAGGCCGTCAATTCGATAAAGACGGCAATAATAAGAACTGGTGGGACACCGAAACTGACAGAAGATTTAAGGATAGGGCGCAGTGTATTATTGACCAGTACGGCAATTACACTGTCCCTGAAAATGGTCTTCAGGTCAGATGATTTTATTTTATGTCTTGAATTATATATTAAAGAGTCTTACATACAAAATGACTTTTTTAGTGTAAAAAATTGATTTTAATACCTATTCTGAGCTCTCATTTGAATTATTTATAAATCTTAATATTTATAATACAATAAATGAAAAGATATCCAATTATTCTAAATTTACTAATTTTTAAATTTAATCAAAATCTCTCTCTCTCTCTC
>JAQIXI010001177.1:0-15137 GCA_034700165.1 Galumnidae sp. Gr-Ori-00277 | reverse complement strand
TCGGACCTTAACATTTCGAAGGTATTTGTGACCAAACGGTAGACTCGCGATTACTTTGATTCCAGTGGACGTCATTTTATTCTTGAAACAATTAGGATGACAGTGACCGGCAACTGTCACCGCCTTTTGTTCTGAAGGTATTATTATTAATAATTTATTAATCTGTAATCGGCAACTGATCCCAAAATAGTCATATCGCAATCGAATTGACGCAATTGTCGGGTAAAGTATAGCCTTAATCCGGAGGAGTCGTATATATCGTTGATTAGTTTGGAGTTTTTACAATGAACTTCAAACAAGAAAAAAGTTTTTCGTGGTCTTCAGAGATAGGCATTCCTACGTTGTCCGGCAGATTGAAGGGTCCGCCACCTTTTGCCCACACCTATAGCACAGATTAAAATAAAAGTTTACTAAATGATAGAGTAATACCATATAAATTGATTGGCAATGAATCAAATCATAGGCCATATCCACACAATTATCTCCCTGTGATGTGTGATCTATGTATTTCTCCATTTGAAAAGAGTTAGTGTGAAGACAGCGATACAGAACAATATGATGAACGAATGGCTCATTTGTTGGGGTAATAATTGGCTCAATCTATGGTTCAGTTATTAGTTATGAATAGTGTTTGTGGTCTATAATACCCGAATCACGTGAACCTTCTGTTCGAAGGGTGCGGTCACTACTCGGCACCAAAAGGTTGTTTTCGAATTAATAGGGATTAGGAAATTTTCTGATAAGATATCCCACTTTTCGCAGTCATCTTCGATTTCATCATTGAAGTCATATCCAGGAATACTCAAGAGAAGAACACTTGTTGTGCCGCGAGTATTGGGCTTGTGCTGAGGTAATCGCAAAGGTTTTGCAGAGAAAGGCCTTATGTCACTGTAGGCCCAAATCAGTTTTGTTGTGTCACTCTTTATCTGTAAATCCGTTTCTGAATCGCAGGTAAAGTAAACGCGAGTGAATGTCATCCAAATGTGAGTTACGTTTTGACCCGAATCCAAGAGATGCCAGTCCTGAGAGGCATCAATAGTCGGTATTTCTTCCTCTACCGCAAAACAGTCCTAACCAATAGTTTTAGTTAAAAGTTATTCATTATTTTTAGTTAAAAAAAAATTTAAACTCAAAAAAAAATTTTGAGTCAAAAAATAATTATTTTATAAATTATTTTAATTTATTGAAACCTAAGGTTTTGACTGTCGAAAAGACAATACCTTAACTCAAATATTAATAATATTTTGATTAATAACTGAATATACAGTGAAACACATTTTGCTATTACATTCGCACAAATAAGTGTTAAAAGAGGGATACATTCAATTGTACCCCATTCATTTGTACCCCTATCATTTGTACCCCTATCATTTGTACCCCAATTATTTGTACCCCAAATCATTTGTACCCATATCATTTGTACCTCATTCATTTGTACCCCAAATCATTTGTACCCATATCATTTGTACCTCATTCATTTGTACCCCAATCATTTGTACCCCATTCATTTGTACCCCTATCATTTTTACCCCTATCTTTTGTACCCCATAAAATATACAGTAATTTAACTTAACATAGGATTGAAACAATTAAATCAAAGTTAGCCTAAATAGTATTCACCTAAATCGAGTAACTACGGTACTATTTTTACAAAATTTAAAAATTGAACTATAAACTAAATTATATATTAATTAAATTTACAATTAAATAATAAATAAAATGTTACTATTTTTAAAACCTATTCCTTATTAATACTTATTTAAGACTTTTAATAATTCGATATATTTAATATATTTATTGAAAATTTTAATATAATTTTCCAAAAATTAGTATATTTTTTAAAAATAAAAAATTATTTTAATGCTAAATATGATATAATATAAAATCAAGGTTTGAGAGCAAAGCTATAATCACTACATTTATGATAATTTTCAATATGATTCATCACTATCAAAAAGCCTAGATATATCTCCGTTACTAATAAAGACCTCCCTGCCCCCTCCGTTAATATCCAAAGAATCTCTAGCATAGTAGTAGAACACCGTTCTTCTCTGCAGAGGCCTCCGTTACACCCCTAAAGCGTGGGGGTGGGTTGGTGCAAAACGAAACTATATACTACACTTTATTACATAAATGTAGTGAAAAATTAGGAAAATATATTAACTATTACTAGTAATGACACAAAGTTTTAATAATAAATTATTTACTTTGTAGTTTAATGTGAATTTATTTAATAATTTATAACAATTTATATATTATCTTATTTTTTAAAATTTGATAAAATTTTTTTAGATTTGATGAAAAAAGATTTTTATATGGTTCAATTGAATGGGGTACAAATGATAGGGGTACAAATGATAGGGGTACAAATGATAGGGGTACAAATGAATGGGGTACAAATGAATGAAGCACAAATGAATGGGGTACAAATGATTTGGGGTACAAATGATAGGGGCACTTTTGATTGGGGTACAAATGGACGCGACCGGTTAAAAGACAACAATGAAAATTAAAAGAACACAAATTATTGTTACATCTCTTATGTAGTTTTTAATTAGTGATGTCATTTACATTTGTGTTCGTTTAACTTTTATTGTTGTCTTTTTAACCCTCATTTGTGTTTCATTTAACAGTCAAATATGTTTTACTGTAAGATAAAATATAAGTCAAAATTTATGAATTTTTGCAGAGAATGGGAGGAAAGACACCAAAACAATGTTTTAGACATCAAAACTAACGTTAAAGTGTGTCCGCCCGGAGTCGTCAATCCATCCGATGATGAGATCACTGCCAGCCATTACTCCGTTGGGCGACAGACCGAAACCGACCCAACATCTGGTCTCGACCACAACATTAAAAGTAATTTGTTGTTTGTAGTCATTGAATAGCCATCGGAGGACATACTTATTGTGTGGGTCTAATGTCATTGAATGCATCCATTGTTGTGAACAACAAAATAACAATTTGTTAAACAATAGGAAAAGTAACAAATAAACTGAATTCATAGCTGCGATCAATCGAAGGGAAAATAAAATTCAAAATTAAAAGTCAGAGTAAAATAAGGGTCATTTTATTTGAAATTGAATCCACACAAAAACAACATCTTTTATAAGATTTCGGACAACACTTTATAATTATTATTTGATTTTTGTCTATAGATTTATATAATTCTTATATAATAAGTCTATGGCTTCGTAACAGTTATACAATGTTTATATAAATTGAAAATTATTCAACGAATAGGAATGTTAAGAGTTTTAAATAACAATTTAACTAGTTAAGTTTATATAATAAAATTGATCATAAAATCGAAGGGTTACTTATTCCAATATGGTCCATATTTAACTAGATCATCTATTGGATGATATAAAGTATTTGAGTAATTCTATGGCTTAGTAACAGATATACAAGGTTTATTTTTTTTTTAATTATTCAGTGAATAGGAATGTTATGTAATAATTGAAATATTTTTAAATAGAATAGTTTACATAACAAAACTGATGTCAAAAAATATGTTTATAATATTTTAAATTAAGAACCAAATGAAAAATCCAATCATTTAGTTAATAGTGTTAAGTGAAAACGTTTATTAAAAACAATTTTTCCATTGAATTTATTTTCACTTCAATTAATAATTAAATTAATTTTCGATCGAAATTAATAATAATTTTCTAAATTAAAAATTGATTAAAAAGAAATTTATTTAAAAAATGGTTTTGAAAAGAAGTCTACTTTTTATGGTTTTATTCTTAAATTTAAGTCAAGTCTTATGGTCTGACAAATGGTTTGAAGAATACGACTTTTATGAAAATTACATTAAGAATGGATTTGAAATTAGTTTTTCTTTTGAAAATTCTTGGGATTTTAATCCAAAAAGAGATGAAAGGTACATTTTGGATTGGTTCTTCATCGGGGACAAATATTGGCAAGTTATATATAATGACAAAAAAGAACATCATTTGAACCGGACTTCAAGCGGTAGTATTAAAGGATTGGGAAAATATATCGGAGCATTAAGTTGGTGGGACCAAGAACAATTGACCATAGTTCCATTTTTATTGGTATTGAATTACTTTAATTAAAAAGAATTTCATTTATATTAAAATTAATTCATAAACTCATTTCAGAAACAAAACAATTTGTATTCAATTGATTGGATGTATTTAACGTATGGCCAAAAAACCAATTCATTGATATTAAATGAAAACAACAATTTTTCATTTCATAAAACAGAAATAGATTTAAGTCCTGATTTCAATCCAAATCTACTAATAAATGGGTATATAGAAATGGGTCAATATTTTGTTGAACAAAAAAGAATGGCCCCATTTATGTATAATCATAAGTTTAGAAGTTATATCAATTACTTTACTCGCGACTATAGAAAGGCATATAAGGAACTCAGCAAATGGACAAAAATGAGTGATTTCAATACTCCTAAAAGAGTTTTGGCACACCGTAATGGTGCACTATATTATGCTGATAAGTCAGATATTTTCTATATTAAAGATTACCACTATATTATGAATTACGATTCGGTAATCATTAAATTTAAATAATACATATTCGTATATTCAAATAATGGCTATAATTTATTTCAGTTTTCCGGTGAGAGTAAACTTTTAATCAGTTGTCCATATTTTGATGATCTTGGCAAAAAAGGAACGTTGAACTACTATGAGGGTACGATTGAGTTTAAGGAGAAACCCAAAGAATCGTCTGAAAGTGAAGAATTTTGTGAGGATTACGTCAACAATTGATATGAAATTAGTTTTGGTTTACAACTCATTTGGATTTCTGATCGCATTGAATGGCTCTTCATTGGAGACAAGTATTGGAAAATTGAAAACAAAGATAAAGAAAAATATTTGAACACCACTTCAAAGGGTAGTATTAAAGGATTTGGAAAATATATCGGAGGAACAGATTATTATTTTATAGACCAAAATGAAGACCAAAATATTTCCTTTAAATTTGTTGCACTTCTTTTGGTATTTAATTATTTTTATTGAAAATCATTTCATTTATTAAAAGCTATTATATTTCAGAAACAAAACAATTTGTATTCAATCGATTGGATGTCTTTAGAATATGACTGCAAAACGGATTCATTGATATTAAATGAGACGAAGAAGTGGTCATTCAATAAAACGGAAATGAAATTTAGTCCGGATTTTACTCCAAATCTAATAACCTGGGACGGATTCTTTGTTGATCAGAATAAAATGAATTCTGGATATAATTTAAGGCTAAGAAAGTATGAATTCGATCGTAAGACGGGAAAGGCTTATGAAATATTTGATTCAAGAGAATTGAATGTACCTAAAAAGTTGGGGGCATTCACTTTGGGTTCACTCAATTTCAGTGATGGGCCATCCCTATGGTATTCTTATGATTACTCTGGACTTGAAGTAATACTAATTTAATTATAAAAATAAATATTAAAATTTTTATTTAAGTTTTTCAGAAATACCAAAGTTTTAATCAATTGCTCACATCTACCAAACAATGGGAAACAAAATTGAATCAATAAATAAATTCATCAGAAAATTATTCAATTAATATAATTTTCATTGAAATAAATAAAAATATGAATATTTTATTAAATGATTTATATTTAATTCTAATAAAACTCAAAATTATTGGTTTATTTTATGTTTTATTTTAACATTTAAGGGATTTAAAATTACCAGGCTTAGTCTTAATTTGTTTGGTAATTTTATGATAACTATAATGTTGAGATAATACACATTTATTTTAAATTTTATAACTTAATTACACTAAACTTTTAATATTAACTTTAACCTAGTTACCTTTCCTTCTTTCCCACTAAATTTAATAGTTAACCTTGAACAACTAACACAACATGCTATTTTTTGTTCACTATTTAATTTCGTGAGAAGCAGTTTATTTATGATTAATATTTGTTATTGTGATGTGTTATAAATGTTAAGGCAATGCATACATTGATCGCAAAATATGTCATTTATAGCCACTGAGAATAACGTCAATAACTTATCCATGGAAAACATGGCACCCGTCAATTTGATCTCGGATGAGAATATGAATAATTTAAAGGTCGAGGGTATTTTGATTAAATGGGAAAATATCACCATTGGAAATGTGTTGGGCCAAGGTGCTTTTGGTTGTGTCCATAATTGAATTCAGAATTGTGATTTCTCTTAATATTTGGATGTTTTGATAACAATTTGATTAACAGCTACTAAACGAGAAGATATGGATATCGAGTCCTTCCTTAAGGAGGGGCTCATAATGAAAGACTTCAAACATCATAACGTCTTGTCATTAATTGGGATCTCTTTCGAAGACGGGTTACCAATAGTTGTTCTGCCATTTATGGAAAACGGAGATCTCCTCTCCTATATTAGAAACCCTAAAAACAATCCAACGGTTAAGAACTTATTGATGTTCGCAATCGATATCGCAAAAGGTATCAATACTTTATATTTCCGTTTAAAGGAATGGATTATTTGTCGCCACAAAGGTTAATTTATATGTTTTACTATTGTTTAGTATATATATAATCTAGTACAGTTCATGCCACCATATTTAGTAGGTATACTTCGGACCTGCTATAAACTATCAAAGTTTTATTTACAAGTGTATAGTCTGCCTCCCGGATTCATTCCTCTTCCATTTGGTGGTAATCTTCTACGTAAGTTAAAATTTTTTTTATAATTTACCTATGTTATTCTATTATTAATAATTTGTTTGTTTTGAATTTATATTTTGAAAAAAATTATAACTTATTATCTCTTAAATCATTTAAACATTTTATTAAATGAGTTTATAATTTATATAATTACTAAAAAACTTTATTTAAAATATGATCATGAACATTTCAAGTATTCAGAAACAAACACCATTTGAACCAAGAATTTAGAAAATACAACAAAATTATTGTCCGCTCTTTACACTATGGATTGGAAACAACCCATTCATGTTCATCACTGATATAGACATAGCCCGGTAGACTTTCCGCAAGAATGAATTCGCCGGAAGACCCCCTTCTTATTTTGGTATACTTAAACATAATTTATATAGATCATTAAAATATCTGAATGACCTTTGTAAACTAGGTAGCCGATTAAGTGATTTTATTAACAATTTATAACAATTAATAAATAAATTATTTATTTACGTTCGTTTAAGATTATAATAAATTTATAATAAATGTTTGAACTTATTTTTATATGAATTTATCCATAAAATCAAGATTTTTTATCTGGTTTTGCATAATCTGAAAGATTAGCACTTGGTTTGAACTATAAGTAACATTTTAACTATGATTTCTTTGGGTTTCAAAATATAATTTTAAATTTGAATTTGAATAAAAATTAAGTCTATTTAATTAGATTTGTTTTAAATTAAATCAATTTTGTAATTTAAGAAAAATCATAATTTTCTTTAATTATTAATCTTTTATAAATTTTCTCATGATTTTGACCACAAAATACTTTTATAACAAATAATAATTAAATTTTCAATTAATTACAAAATTGTTACTCAAATATAAACTGTATATAATTTTGGAAAATTTAGTTCAAATTATTGATATCACTTTCTATGCAATTTATAAGATTTGGTTTTCATTTTTAGTTCAAATTAACGGTTGGTTCAAATAATCGATACTTCAAATTATCCGTAGTTTTTTGACATTACGTCTATGGGAATGGGTTTTTGGTTTTGTGTTTTGGTTCAAATTAATGGTTAGTTCAAATTATCGATACTTCAAACTAACAATTGAGTAGTGTATTACAGTTTTTGATCTAGCAAGTATCATTAGACTTTAAAGAAGGATGGCTGTTTCGGGACCAGCTGCCAACCGTAATTTTTCATTAGCAATCGATAGAGGACATTGAACTGAACTCAAATATATAGAAATATTTAGGAAATTTCATAAGGTTCACCCGCTAGAGGGCGTCAAAATATGAAATTTCAACTATAAATTTTCCTCTTATTATATATGTAATCCCACTAAATCAAGCATTCTGAATCGAATGGAATAGGTCTTAACTCTTGCAACAAATACTTTTTGAGATATACGTGTTTTTTGTATAATCGATCAAAACTCGGTCTCGTCTTCAAAAGTTTTCATATTTTCAATTTTTATTTTCATCAATTGTTATACTTCATCAAAAATCAATAGCAGTTTAATTCATCAATTATGTGAAAAAACAAAAATTACGTCTAAAAATTGAATTTAAATTCTTGAAATTTTTTAATATGGTTTTATTTTAAAATCTATTAATGATAAGACATTTTGGACAACAGCATTCGATTCAACATGCGTATTTGAGTACGATAACATATATATAAGTCCAAATACAGATACTATATTGATTTTGATTTTCTGACTTTGACCCCCTCTAGCGGCTGAACCATATAAGTTATCAAAAATATTTTTACATATTTGAGTTCAATTTGATGTCCTCTATCAAGTGCATATAAAAAATCCCGGTTGGCAACTTGACCTTTTAGAAACAGAGGGGCAGTCATCCTACATTCTTTAATATTTAATTGGGAGACATATCTTTTTTAAAAATAATAATAATAATTCGAATAATTATAATTTAATAAATATTTAATTAATTTCATAAAAGTATTTATTAATCAATTATCAAAACACTTGATATGAATAACGTGACTAACAATTGATTTATTAAAACAATTTCTAATAATAAAAAGAATCAGAAGAATCTGAAGTTAATAAGGCGGAGTCAGAGTCTGAATAGTCCTCAAAATACTCATTAACTTTGATATCAATAGTTGTGAGTCGTTTGCACTTCTCTTTCAGTTTAGTCTCGATATCAAGTTTTGGTGACTCTTTAGTTAACTCCAATTCAATTGTTTGAAGGTTTGAAAGTCTACTAAGAATATCTGCTGTACTTTCATTGCAACTGAATATTATGCTTTCAATTATTAATGACTGAAGTTTTGGTAAATTCTTTTCAATGTCTTTAAACACGTTATGAAAAACAACGGGTGGTTCAGAATAAATACAAAAATAAAGTCTCAAATGAGTCAACTCTTGAAATGTTTCACATTCTAGAAATGTCGACAAATCAGTTTCCATTTCCTTGGGGTTATAAAGAGTTCCATCAAATAATAGATCTAATTCTAATCTTTTCAATGCTTTGAATCTTTTAAGAGATGACAAAAGATCTTCAAAACTATTATTTTCTTCGAAAGTATAACTAAAAGAAAGTCTTTTCAATTGATTGCAATTCAGTGCTATTTGTGTTAAACAAGTGTTGATATGTGTTTCAAGAAATAAGTCGTTTCCGATCTCTAAATCAATTAAATTCTTTAGTTTCGATATCCATGAGTAAAGTTCTTTAATTATGGGTTCTTCCGAATATAAGTATGAAACGCGTGATATTAATAAATGTCTTAAAGTATTTCTGTTGTCTTCAATCAATACTTTTAATGAATCAAACTCTCTGTCAGTTAATTCGATAATCACTAATCTCTTCAAACGTCTGAAGTGAACATCAGTTAAGTCTGGAATTCGATAAACAATAAGTTCTTCAATGTTTGAGAGTTGACCCAAAAATGGGATAATCTTAAAATCTGTTATACAAATGTTTTAATAAAATATATTAAATAAAACAAAAAATATATAAGATTTATTTACACAAAACTTACAATTAATTTCACCATGATCATTGAATATTGGTATATAATTATTTTTATTTATATAAATTGAAACCAGAGTTGAGCCAAACTTATCGATGTAATTCTTATTTTGTAATTCGTTGTATTTTTCAGTATTTAAGACAATTTCAGTCAAATTATTGCAATTTTTAAAGAGAGTGGAGACAAACATTGGGTTAAGTTTTGGAATGGATTCACTCCATTTTATTTTAGATAATTTCGGTAACTTTTTTATAAACTTTTCAATGGATTCGACACTCATTTTAAGCATTTTTGCGATAATTTTATCATTAAGTGAATAGTGTTTCTCGAAGACAGTCCTCCGGAACTGTTGTGACACACATTCGAATCTTAGTTTGTCTTCGAGTGACAAATACTGGAGAATCACTTCAGACAAGTCGTCACAAATCCGGTTATCGTAAGAGTCACCACTTTTGCCATCCTTTGATTCTTTAAGTGGTAAAAAGCATTCATACATTACTGACTGTTTCTTAGAATCAGCATTCGGTGACTTTGAAAGTGTATTCGTTCGCAATCTTTTGTGAGAATTGATATACTCTTCACAGACTTGTGTGAAATCATAACTCTCTGAATAACTAAAATTATTATTAATTCTTTTAAAAAACATTTTGTTTAATTCAATGAATTTCGTGTTATTTAAGTCTTTAGTCATAACTTCTGTCTTCAGATTGTCTTCAGATTCGCTGACATTTATTTGAGTCGACGACAAACAAATCTTTAACGTATCGTTTATTGACTGCATTTTGAACTTCAATTATTTGACTAAAACTCTTTGCATAAAAACTAGAAAAGGTATTATTAATCAAGGTAAATTAACCTGATAAACTCCATCGGAAGATAAACTCTGAGACCATACTTCTAGGTGTGAGAACATAGATTCACATTAAAAACAAATTTTATTTACCGTATTATCTCGCCTCAGCATGCCGGTATTAAACAAGAACAAATTTTGCTTGTTACTAGAACAAATATAATTAAAATTCAATTTCAAAACAAAGTCTACTTTAATTCAAAGATTTAAAGAATATAATACACTTAACTTAGTAATTATATTTTCTTACAAAAAGTTAGAAAATAACACTAATTTAAGGCTTATAATATTCAAAAATAGAAAATAACTTTATAAAATTTTTGTTCAAATTTTTTCAAATATTTACTCATTTATACCAGCATGCCATTATATCTGAAGTATACCGGCAATATCCCCAAACTTACTGTAAACCGGAATGCCGGCTGAGGTGAGGTAATACGGTATAAATTATTTAGTTTAAAGTTGAACAGTTGTTTGAATTGGTTTAAATTTATTAGAAGTAAAATAAAGACCAGAAATCGATGTGAACTGCACTGAGGAACACGTGAAAGGAGAAACACAGTAAAAGGTTGGGCACAAATATTTTAAAACTTTCTGTTTTTCTCACCAAGATAAATATAAGTATTTTTGTTATTTTCAAATATCAGGACATATTTATTATTTTCTTATTCAGAGATTATAATTGGATAATGAAAAGCTTAGAAACTACTGGAATATAAATTTTCTTATAAGGGATTTATTCAGGGATGGCTAAAGGTCTCGATCCCAAGGGGGGTATACCCAACCCTAGAGCAAAATAATATCGTCAGGCCTAGTACTTGTCCATAGAAGCTAACGTTAGGGGTTCAAGATCCAAGGGGGTATTTTGCCGATTTTGCTCTTAAATGGGGGTATTCCGGAATACCCCTCCCCTTCAGCCATCCCTGGATTTATTTTTATTAAAATAGAGATTTGGCTCAATTGCAGTTTATATGATTATATTGAATTTATTTATACTTTTTAGACAAATGTTTATTACATAATTTGGTAATTTAAGTAATGAGTCATATCATATTCGACTCATATTTTGTTTGAGAAGAAATGTTTTGATTAAACCCCAAAAAACTAATGAAAAGTATCATAAAATAAGAGAACACTAAATATATCTGAAATTATCTAAAAACCTTTTGATCAAAGTTTGAAATATGAGTTAATAATAACATTTTAAATGTAATATAACTTTTCTAATAACTATTCAAAACAATTTAAACTCATCAACTCATTGGTTAAAGAATTTTTAAATTTCATAATAAGAACTTTTAAATTATAAATTATCATAGTTTATATTGTAGGCATCATATTATGTTATGAAACTGTTCTTGGTAAATTTGTACTTTGGAATTCGTCCTGTTGCTAATTGTAAACATAAACATCCCTATTCTGGTGAATTCTAAAACTAATGAAATTACTTTTAAATTATGACTCATTATATTCATTATACTCAAAATATTTTTAATGTGCTTGGTATTAAATACGTAAAAATATAACATCATTCTTAAGCATTTTATTAGTAATTTTTAATGTATGAAAAGTAATTTTGGGTCAAAATATGATAACATTATAAACTGAAGCAAATTTTTAGTCATTCATAAATATATGTGGGAAAATTAATCAGGGTTATTTCTCATATATCAATAATTACTAATAAAATGTTTAAGGAATAATGTTATAATTTCACGTACTTGATACCAAGCCCATTAAAAATATTTTCATTATATTTCTTCATTATATAAATCCCCACACTGGTTATAATCTAAGGTTACACTTATTAAAGCTTTCATTCATTTAGTCTCTGTCATTGTGGGCACACATCAAAATTATGTAACTCATCTTGTTCTTGCATTTTATGCATTTAATTAAGGAACTTCTCAAAATAAAAACATTCGTTTTTTGTGAATTTTGGAAAAATATAGTTCTATATATTATTATTTTAAAGGGAATAAATTCTGAAACACTTGAGATAATTTAATGAAACTTGGTACACTATAACTTAATATTGATCTACATGAAATTACCAAATTTCATCAAAATAAGTTGAGAATTATTTGAATAGAATCAAATTGAATTTTCAAAATTTCTAACTCTGCATGCTTCTATTTTCTAAACTAACTTGAATATTGGAAAACAAAAAAAAACAAGTGTCGACTCAATTTTGATATATTTTATAAAAATGTAAATAAATAAAATATATCTTTTAAATCCTTTAAAATATGACATTTTGAAAAATATTGAATTACTAGAAAAATAATCTAGATAAATGAAATATTTATTGTTTTCATAAAATCTAGACAAAACCATATTTGTGGTTTAAAAATATTTTGATTCCTTCAATTATTACAGGAGATGTAGGGAAAAGTCGCCTGTCACCAATTAAATCTCTGACTGTATATGTTTATTGTCATATAAGTCATTATTAGAATGAGTAAGGAAAGTATTAACAAAATAGTAGTGAATCACAAAATTAACTTTTCTTATAATAACAATTAAAACAAAATGACTCAATAAAACTCTCTGAAAAAAGTTTAATCTTGGTTATAAATGTACTGGTTTATTTGAATTAATTTCTTGGTCAGTGCATATACATTAAAAGTGTATTCAGTAAGTATAATAAAATATTTCATTCTCTTTGACCAAAACTTCGGGCCTGATTTATAATCAATAAATAATATAAATTATAAGAAGAAATTAATTTTCTCGAAATAGCAATTTACTATGCTAACTAAAGCAAAAAAATATTTCCTCCAATTTATTGATTAGTTTAGTTATTAACTTGGATTGTTTTCTGTTTGGGTGGAGTTTTGTTATTATGTTTGTCTAAAAGAAAGTGAAATAAGATATAAATAAAATATAGAATTGTTTTGTCGGTACAGATATTAGTAAATTGTTCCCCAATTCGAACAATACGAATGTGAAGTCTATGGATAAAACTATTAATCCTTTTTCTAGAACTTTACATTTTTGATAATGAAAACTGTTTCTTATTATTTGTTTGTTTAATTTAAAAGTTCTCACCCTTTAATACACTCAATATAATAGTTTTAAACCGTAAACGTAGTGCTGTTAGTTTGAACGCAAAACTTGTTTCTTGAATATTTTTCACTGCATTTACATTTAGTAAAGGAAGTATATAGAATCGTCTTTACCTCACCAACCAACCTACCCTTATGTTAACGTCTTATGTTAGTAATGGAAGGTCAGGAAGGTATATTTCTCTCTAGAGACCATTCTTTTTGCTAGCAATGACAGGGGGACAGGAAGACCTTTTGCTAGTACTGGGAAAATATTTTTTTGAATATTAACGGGTCACATATATCTTTATGTTGATAAAGCTTATGTTAGTGTGTCCATAAGATATTGTTAAGTGTAGATAAATAAAGAATTGAAAGTTTTTGGCTCTGAAGGGCATAATTCTCTTCTCATAAATAGATACGGATATGACTCAAACGAAATAAAAAATTTGAATAAAAGAATAAAAACATTTATAAAACGAGAATATAAGGGAAAGATTCCCAAGCGTTTGAAATATTTTAAGGAAATGTTACCTAGGTTAATTTGTGGTGAATTAGTAATGTTTTATGTCAATGTTGTAATGGAAAAGCTGTTGTATATATTTAACAATTTTATGAATTTGTTATTTATATCTAATATAAAATATTTATTTTATTTTAAAAATTTTATGATCGCAAAGACTCACATCATTTCAAAAAAGATGTATTATTTGTGAGTATTTTTGTTAACTTAAATAATATTTAACTTATAATTTTTCAAATCTAATTTTTAGATTTTTACAAGTTCATGAATGTGGTCATATTGTTGAAGATGACTTGCTAAATTATATATATTTATCAAAAAAAGTTTATCAAACATTTAACATATCTTCTAGTGAAATCAACCTTGTTAATCCAATAAATGTTAAAGAAATGATTAATAATAGTTTTTATTTTTATATTTTTGGACTATTTTTAAGTTTATTTTGTTTTTTCGGTGAATAACTAATAATGTTTTATTTAAAAAAATTTTATTTTATTTTTTTTTGAAAAATTCAAAAAAATTATAACTTTAATTATAAATTTATATAAGATATTATATAAATAATTAATTTTCCTTTAAGATAATATTGAGTATATTTTCAATTAATCTAATAAATCCAAGGTTATTTTCGAATCAGAAATTTTATCATCATAATATTCATAATAAATTTAGTTTTTTGATGAAATTAAAGTATAGGTATTTAGATTCAAGTGTTTCAAAATAATTATTTCAATAATAGTGTTTAAAAAAGTAACCTTTTTCTCCTTGAGAAACTTTTTAAAAAATTTCTCTATGGAGAGACCAATTATTATTGTATCTCTCGAGAAATAATTCTCGAAATATTTCTACAAAGTTTCTTTTGTACAAGCTTATTCAATGATTAACGTTTTCAAAATTTATTACTTTAACTTAATTACTAATTTTTCACTACATTTACGAAGTGATATGTAAGGAGGCGTTCAATTAATCTTAGCGCTCGAGTTTTTTGAATTACTCTGGAATGGCTTGGCCGATTTCAATTCTGTAAACGGATATATAAAGGGTTACCTCGATATTT
>JAQIXI010001176.1:0-15138 GCA_034700165.1 Galumnidae sp. Gr-Ori-00277 | reverse complement strand
GACCGGACGGACCTGAGATTCTGAAAAAGTCGGACGGACCGGACAGTGAATTTTCCGTCCGATTTGGGTCTCTAGTTTATATTATAGTTTTGACGTCATCGGGAGTAACGGAATGGAGTGAAAATTTGAGTGCCGGGAATGGGAGGAAGTGAAAATTTTCAGTTCAGGAACGGGAGTGAGATTTTTGAGAAATTACAGTCCTAAGTTTATAAAAATATATGAAATAAATGAATATCTTTTGAAATCAATAAAATATGAGAAAACTTAGAAAATATTGAATTCTATAAAATTTATGCAAATTATTAAAAAATATTTTGTTTTCATAAAATTTAGACAAAACTATAGTTGAGGTTAAAAATAATTTTGATGACTTAATATCTGATATGGCGAATGATCTCGATTTCCAGGGGGGAGGGCTTAAGTATATTTGGCAAAATACCCCACCCTGGAGGCCAAAAACCTCGATCGACCTAGTGCTTGTCCATAGACGTAATGTTAAGGTCTTCAAAATCCCAGGGGGGGGTATTTTGCCGATTTTTCGGCTCCAGGGGGGTATTTTGGAATACCCCCCTATATGCCATCCCTGTTAAATATTAAAGGTTTTATATTTGTTTCAAATTGACCTCAACTTTAATGCCGTCAACGGATTTTATTTTATGTTTTAACAGAGTGTTTAACACTGTTAGTAACAATAAAGTTAAACCATATAATATCCACTACATAGAAATTTTCTGATCCAAGGTGATTCATATATTCATATGAGTAGTGATACAGTTTTGCAATATTAGAGGCTGGTCATTTGTTTGAATATTTAATATGAATGACAAAGGTTAAACTAAATTCAATTAATGAATAAATTCTTATAGAAATCAATAGAGATTTTATTCACAATTGACTTCACTCATCAGTACTCAAATTACTAATCACCTTGCTAAAGTTTGCAAGTTTTCTTTCTTTTTTGAAAGCTTTTTAAATAATCTTTCAAAGAATTTGACCATGGTTTTTTAGTCTTTAACATGGTCATAAGCCCATTTTAACTTCAGATTTAAAATCAGCTCGTCTTAAAGAAAACAACCATGTTATTCTTAATATGAAATTCAATGATTCGTTCCGAAACGTTTCCAAATAAGAGTTTATAAAACTTGGACTTCACAAAACTTGCGGCTGAAGTGTATAACCATCTACTTTGGGAAAAATTAACCAGATTAAAATTAATTTGATAAAATCACGTTATCTTTGAAATTTGTTTAATCGAAAAGTTTAATTTTCATAACCAGCATGGTCAAATTGGTAGGAATCGATATATTACAAAATAAATTTTAAACTTTAGCAAGTTCATTAGAAATGTTTATAATTAATGAATGAAAAATAAGATTCAACTAATGAATAACTCATAAAAAATCAATAAAAGTTCCAAAAAGTTGTTTTACTCATAAACAGAGGCAACCGATTCCGGAATTGTAAGGTTTGTATAATACACGAGAAAAATATTTGTTTCATTTTAGCGCTGACTCCAGTTTTTCTCAATTTTTGATAACATTTTTGAAAATAACAAATACATAAAAACTCTTTTTAGGCGTTTTCTCTCAAAAATCCATAGAATTTCATCATTTTTGATGTTTTTTTTTTTGATAAAATAAGACCAAAAACTATCAGTTTTTGACCAAAAAAAACATAGATTTTGACAAATAATGGTTTGGCTTAAATAAGATTAATGTAAAGTGTTAATAAAATGAAATTATAAGCGAAAAACTAGCAATTTTTGAGATCTTACAAAAATACCCCCTAATCCCCTTGAATCTAGAGCAAAATACCCTACCCTCGCACCCCCACCCACCCCCGGAGTTATTTGGCCATCCCTGATTTATAACTTTTTGTTTAGAATGTGGTCCTTAAGCCAAGTCTCGAAATTCAATCCCAACAACAGTTATTTAAATCTAATAGAGAACAGAAAATGTATTTTCGTTATATTTATGTAAGAATTTAAAAGCAAAGTTTCAATTCAATCATTGGTTTTAATATTTTTTAAATATAATGGGAATTCTTTAAAATAATTAGTTTAATATTATATCTGTAAATGCATTCGAGACTCTCGACTGTACCCGATTGGGATCGAGAAGACTAATTTCCGGTCGAGAAACTGGTTCTCGGGAGACTTGACCAAGCTCTAATTATGTTTTCCTTACTTTAGAACCAAAAAAGTTGACAAAACTTTGTTTATTGGATCCAATTTTGATATTTCAAAACAGCGATGATTTTAATCAAGAAATAAAGAAATTTTTTTATTAAAAAAAATTCGGACCCGAATTGATTTAATCGGGACGAACCTTATCGGGAAGGACCTAATCATTAATGGGACCCTTGTTTTCAACAAGTCTTAAGACTTTTTGGAGCTCTAATGTTAAGTTTTTGTTGCCGTTAAGACCTCTATAAACAAAATAGACTGAAGTCATGTGTTTTTCTCGTTTTTGGGTTAAATATTATTTCATTTAAATTGAATTTTAATTGTTTTTATAAACTCTAAATCTCTTAAAATTAGTTTATTTTAATTCAATTTTAACAAAAAAATGGCTAAAAAGAAGAGATTTAGACCACAGAAAAAAGAAGACACTAAAAATGGAAACTCTTTATCCACTTCTGATGATTCGGATTCAGGAAATGAAGTCAATTACTTCCATTCAAAGAAAGACCAGGAATTGTTTAATAAGAGTTCTTTATCTCAAGACTTGTATTCAGAAGACGACGACAATGAAAGCGATGAAGAAATAATGCCTTTTGAAGACGAATCCTCTGATGATTCGGTCAGTAATCAATTCTTAGGATTGAATCGATTTTCGGTCGAACTTAAAAAGGATGAAATGGTTAGTGATTTGGAAGACGATTATGAAGAAGACTTACCCGACTCAAATGCCTGGGGAAACAAAAAAACTATGTTTTATAACACCGATTATGTCGACAAAGATTTCAGAAGTAATTAATTCTAAAATAGATTTCAATTAAAATGTTTTTAACATATTTTTGATTAAAGATAATCAACAAAAGGACCAAAACTTAGCTCAATATGAAGAAGAAGAGGCGCTCGCTATACAAAAACGACTTCTTGAGTCTATCAGTGAATCTGATGTCGGCATTGATTTATTGATCGGAGATATTGAACCTCAAATCACTTCTAAAGACGGTATCGTCGATGAAGTTGAAGACCAACAGAAACTTGAGGTAAATGTCAAAAATCTAACGAAACGTCAGATTTTGGATATTCTTCGAAAAGAGTCGCCCGAATTGGAAGCACTGATCAGTGATTTTAAAACTTATTCCAAAGAAATTAAAGACCGTTTACTGCCTTTAATCCAATCGATTAAAAGAAGAAAATTGTCGAAAGCGTTTCCCATTAAATATATTGAAACTCGATTTCATGTATTAATCAATTATTGCATTAATATTTGCTTTTATATGGCGCTGAAGACTAAACGTATTCCAGTAAAAGATCATCCGGTGATCAAACAAATCCTTTCCTTCAAAAAACTTTTAATTGAATTAAATTCAATCGAAGAAAATAATTCAAATGTTGGCCAAGAAATTGATTCGATGGCAAACAAATTAAAATCTAATGAAGAAATAAAGTCATTCATCAAACAATTAAAGCGAAAGAATTCACTAAATACTGAAAACTCAAAAAGAGTTAAATTTTCAGAGGATTTGATTGAGAAGGAGATGACAGACATACAAAAAATAGAATTTGAAGAAAATGAAGAATTAGCCAAAAGAGGAATAACTTATGAAATGGCGAAGAATAAGGGATTGACTCCTAAAAGAAAGAAAGAACTAAAGAATCCAAGAGTTAAACATAGGATGAAATATAGAAAAGCAAAGATTAGACGTAAAGGTCAGGTACGGGAACCGCGAACCGAAGTTACGCGATATGGAGGAGAATTGTCTGGCATTAAGTCAGGAGTCATTAGAAGCGTTAAATTCAAATGAATTCAAAATAATTTTATTTTTAAATTCAATTTATATTCGAAAAATGATTATTAAAAATAAAGCACAGAATAGAAAATTATAATAATTTGATTCATTTCTGAACCTTTCAATCGTTTCCGAAATTAATTTTATGAAATTTTTCAAAAAAGAAACCTAAATATGAAAATCATTTTTGTTTAAATTATAATTAATTAAATGAATAATACGGCAAATGTGAGAACAATTATTGGTAGCCATTCATTGGTAGCCTTTCCATGATTAAAACGTTTACAATGATCTTAATATTGTACTAAAATTCAGCCCTTTTTTGGCGATAACTTATTTTTAATGCAATATTAATAATAATTATAATAATATTCGATTCAAAGTCAGAATCAAGAAATTCAAAAAAAAGTCAAAATAAAATTTTAATCAAATATTTTCTTTGAGGCTCTCATTTCAATAAGTGATTGACTTATTATTAGACGGATTCAATTGAGGCCTAAATAACTAAATTTCTACTTATGATCGGAAAAAAACATTTTTCTGACAATAATTTAATAATAAATTTGATTTAATTTCATTTTAAATTAATTAAATTAAACGATCATTTGCATAGATCCTATTACTATATAAAAGATATTAATTGGGTTGAGTTCTAACACTTCTAACAAAAGAACAAATGGAGGAAATCGGGTCTCAATTAGAAAATATTTGATTAAATAAACAAAAACTGATTGAAAATGAAAAGCATTTTTCCCCAAAATTTTTAGGACACCGAAAGTCCGCCTCTTTTTCCTTTTCAATTGGAATCAGTTTTAGACTACAAATAAATTGATAGAAATGGTCGGAATGGGTCGACACAAGTGTGAAAAAGCTAAATATATGATTAGTTTGACAGCAAGTGCTCTATTGATGGTTGGGTTCGTGCGCTTATGTATAGTTTGCCCGATGACAGCGCCGTTTAATACATCTTTGCTTCTTTACGTCATTTCCCCCAAACTTTGGTTTATCCAAACAGTAGAGACATTGGCCGCAGTCATCAGCCAAACAACCAGGACATTCCCGACACCCGATTCGTCGACTGCGAGTGACAGCTGTTCCGTCTTCGTTGAATTGCTGTTTCCGTTTGCCAGAGCCCGAAGGGGTCGCTTTTATTACAATACCATTAGTTGAGGGCTTCGGTGTTCCGGTCAATTGCAAATCTGTCGGTTTTATGTCATCCATTGAGATCTCTTTGACATTTTGCTTAACAGCCGAATGTTTGGTCACATTCTTAGACACTTTTATTTGAACGTTGGCCGGAATGGGATTAACCTGATCGCCCGGACCCGTCTTCTGAAATATTTTTGGATGTTTTTTAGGATCTATTATATACTTTTGTAGACACGCCTGAAGTAAACAAGATTTGCAACGACCGCCCGGAACATCAATCTTAAGAGAACAGGTCCCTAAACACATTTCCAACCAATTAGTAAATGTTTTGACAAAAAGGTGTTCGGATAAGCAATCCTTACCATTATTGGGGCAAGTAAACTTTGAAGGCTTCAAAAGGTATCGATAGAAAAACTTCGCACAACTCTCGCAACTGAAGACTCCATAACGACGAGAGATATGAGAATAATATTTAGTGAGTCCACACACTTCACAGGTCACAAATCCTCCACCAATTCGTTTCGGTGACGCTTTTCCTGATATTAAAAGTAATTCAATTGAGACTACAATTAAAAGGTTTGGATGACTCACCCGTTGTGTTATTCGTGTTATTGAATGGCATTAGAAAAGAATTGGACGGCTGTGCGAAAGTAATCGGTTTCGCCCTATTGTCCAAATACTGTTCCACTGATGGGTTGTTCACAATTAAGGAGTCGTTCGACGCGTATTGCAATTGTCGTAAATTTCCCGGAACTGAAACCGTCAAAGCGTTGGAAGCGTTTTGGTTGTGTCCCATATCATCAAAAATATCCGGCATTTCATAATTCATATTAAGTTCTTCCTCTTCGTCTTCGAGGTCACTCTCGAGTCCCATCTGAGAGTTCTTAAAGTCATTGTCATTGTCTTCGATGTGTTCGCACTGATAATGTCTTTGGGCGTCTTCGAGGACGTCATGAATGGCGGAACAGATCATACATCGATAGACCATTTCGGCCACAATTATGCCGTTCGCGTCGCAAACCAGCGAACGAATACCCGATTTCGACATCTCTTTGATAATTGTCTTCACTTTAAATATAAATAAATGTTTTAAATATTTTGTAATTTTTGAGCAAAAGTTTTGTAAAAATTTTGTTAAACGAATTTAAATAAATGTTTTCATTATTTTTATTTACTTTCATTTAAATTAATTTTTAGATAATTTTCTAAATATTTATAAATTATTTAAAGAATTTGTCTTCAATTTAAGAGTAAAAGTAAATTAAATTATAATTAAAATTTGATTAAAAGGGAAAACAAAAAGCTTTTTATGAAATCATTTTTCATTTCAATAATTTTGTTAAAAAAAAGTAAAAATAATATTCAAATGAAATAATAATTCGTTTAAAAATAATTAAAAAATAACTAAACAATAGATTTACCGAAAAGTTAAGCGAAAATGTCGTCCAAAGCTGTGTAGGACTGACTCCGCACTGCACACAAATATAGGTCACACCTATCACTGCCTGTGCCGACGAACGAACGCACATCCCTTCTGGCCATTACGCGAATTACGGCGATATACGCCAAACAGTGCGTTCGCCGGCGCTCTCCAACAAAAGAGGCCAAAAGTGCGCTCAGTATAAGCGTGTGTAGAGGCCGTACCCCAGCCTTTCCTAAGAGGCCTTTTAATATAGCGCTGAACCAACAGAACAGTAACTTTACTGCACTACCAGTGCGTTCACCAATAGATACGACGAGTAGAGGACTGACTGACAGCCAGTCATACGACACTACCAGTCGAGTCAAGTGAAGTCCGCTCATCGACAACACTACTGACTGTACGTCCATTAAACCGACCATTTCTTTACTTTTCTATTCATTTCAATAAATTCATTAATTTTCATAAATTAACTTAAATTTGGAGAAAATTTCATTATTTAATTGCAAATCAATTAATCATTTATTTGAATGAAAACAAAAGCATTTAATTTAAAAACGTTTGAAATAAAACATTTGTTTCACTTATTTTTCAGTTTTTCTCAATTCATATGAATTTTTATTAAAATATTCAACAAATAGTGGTTTAAATCAAACCTACATTTGACTCAACTCTTCATTTAAAGTCAAAAGTCAATCATTTTCTCATTTTATTTCATTATTAGTTATGATTTTATATTTTGTTTTTGAGACTAAACTCTAATTGTTTTCACAAATTATTTATTCAATTAAATAAAGCAAATAAAGTGAAATAATTGAATTGATTAAATGAAAGTAGCAATGAAAGTAGCAAGCACAATTTTTATCACTATTTGAACGTCAATTGAATCAGCAATAAATACCTGAATTGCATCTCATTTTTATTAGATTAGTGGCCACTCGAAGAGGGCTTTTGCTTATCAGTAAAACAACTAAACATTATTTCAATTAAATCAATAATTATTATAAAAGTTAAATAAAATCAATTATTTAATTGTATTCAAAGGATAAGTCATTTAATTCTTTTCTCAAATTTATTAATGAAATTCGAGTACTTTTTTGTTAAATTTGTTGAGAATTGATTTCAATGAAATGCTATCCATTTATTAAATGAAAAAAAGTATAAATAATTTGATTAAATTAAATTAAATTGAAATAAATTTTAATTAAAAGCCAGAGTCAGGAGAAGATGGAATCGAGTCTATAGTTTTGGTGGTATTGTCTGACATTAATCAGAGGCAATATATTGACAAAACTGTGGACTGAATTCCGTTTTTTCGTGACTCTGGCTTTAAATGAATAAACAGTTTAATGGTTTAACTATTGATCACTGGATGGCGTTGTTTGCCATCGATTTATTGATTGTTTAATTTCATTATTTCAACTCATTTTGTTTTTATCTGCAATTCTTTGACTCAATTTTGAGTCAATAAATGTTTTGTTTTTTTACTGTTGTTTCGCTTTTAAATCGCTTTTAGAGAATTAGAAGAATGTCTTCCAATAGAAGAAGGACTCAGAGCCACAAAAGCAATGAGTCATCAATTGGTGCCAAAAGTAATAGCAGTCGTCAACTGCGCTCTCCATCGAAACCCATGAAATCAACGAAAGAATTGGACCAAAAGCCAGAGTCGAGTACAGCGCCGAAAGTGTTTGTTTCTGTTGCCTCAAACAGTCATAATAACAGTCAAATTCCCCGATATTTGGGGAGTCGTCAGCGCCGACATTCAGATAATGGCAGAGAGTCGACCCCTCGCGCTGTCGACAATGACTGTGATTTGAATGAAAGCAACGGTTCGTGTATTAGAAATATCTGTTCAATACATGGGATCCGTTCTCCCAATGATATGCTTTTATATGAAATGCTTAAAGAAATGGATCTCAAACCAAATGAGTGCCAAATCCCGGATGAGATCCGAGCGCTTCACGAGAATCACATTTGCAATAATGTCAGGAAAAGTCGATCCGTTCCCAACTCTAAAATCAATTCTGTGTTAACCACTCCGTTGTCCACACCTTCGACTCCAGTAGATTCACGTCGAATGTCTTTCAATCGAAGTTCTTTGAGTCAAATATCAACTCCTTTACGACAATCAAAATCTTCTCTGTCTGTGACCTCACAAACCACTCGACAGACGAACCAAAAGTAAATTTTTCAAAACTACTCTTAACTCAAAATTCATTAAATATTTTTAATTTTATCGGAATATTTATAGTGAAGATTATAACGAAACATTTTAAAAATGTGCTTGCGCATAAATTCGTTTGAGTATCAGTTGACTCCTTAAGCATTTGATTAATAATTTATAATTTGATCCAATATTAGACTCATTTCGACCACTATTTTCAGTTATTTTAATCAATAAGTTTAGTCACAAACAAAAAGAGTTTATAATTTATTAATATTTAATATTTAACGCATTATTTTTCAAATTATTTTGAATATAGTTTTCATATAAAAAATTATAATACAGAGACACCAACCATTTGAGTAAAGTAGCTTGATCATTTGAAATTGGTTTACGCTACAATAAATTCTATTCATTTGGTGTTAAGAATTAAAATATTGTTTCATACAATAAGCGGTCGCACAAACACTTAAATAAAATGTTTTTCTCAATCAATTCATTGATAAACATTTGAAAAATATTTTAATATATTTTTGTCTGAAAAACAGAACATTTGCCGAATATATGCCGTTATGTGAAGTGCAAAAAGGATTACGAAAAGGAGAAATCGTTGAAGTATTGCAATATTTATTCAATTGATATATAACTTAAATTGTTGTTATATTTAAGGGAGTTTTAAGAATAAATCCCCGCAACTATACGGATGCCTACATAAGCGCACCGGTAATCTTCGGTATTCTCACACTTTCTACTAATTCTAGTGCTCTAAACGATTGTTATTTCATTTAATTTTCTTAATATCGTTTATATTTATTCTAATAAACAGTTATTTGGTATTCATTTCTTTTTATAGACTTTTTAAATATTAATTAGACTAATGTTTATTTATTTATTTAAATCAACAAAAAGGAGGGCGGAGTAGACATATACGTTGGAGGAATGATTGATCGGAACAGAGCACTAAACGGAGACAGAGTTGCCATTAAAATAAATGAAGAAAAAGATTGGAAATACAATGAAACAAATGTACAAAAAACGGGTAAAGTTGTGGCAATAACTAAAGCCCTTCACTCACGTAAAGCTGGGGGACGTCTTACACATATGAAAGAAAAGAACCAGAATTGGGCCCTTTTTATTCCAAATGATTCTCGAATACCGAGAATGAGAATTGCAATGAAAGACTGTCCGTCAGATTTCTTTCATCATTCAGAACACTTCGCTCAAAGTTTATTCATCGCCAAATTACTTGAATGGAAGACAACTGACACCTTTCCGAGGGCTGGCCTTATAAAACAATTGGGAGATATCGGTGATATCGATGCCGAGAGTGAACTTATTTTGATGGAACATAACATCGATTTCATTGATTTTCCGGACGCAGCCTATTATGGATTACCTGACATTGAGAACGACGAATGGAGTACTGACGAGCACTGGTCTATTCCTTCTGAAGAACTACAGCATCGACGCGATTTTCGCGACGAATGTGTGTTCACAATAGATCCGTCCACTGCTCGCGATTTGGACGACGCGCTATCTATTAAATGTTTGGATGAAAATCACTTCGAAGTTGGAGTTCATATCGCAGACGTCACTTATTTTCTTAAGGAAGGCATGCCTTTGGATGAAATCGCTAGAAGTAGAGCCACTTCTGTTTATTTAGTTCAAAAAGTGATACCAATGCTTCCGAGAACTCTCTGCGAAAGATTGTGTTCTCTGAATGCGGGCGAAGAGAAACTCACTTTTTCTGTCGTTTGGAAAATTGATAAAAATGGAAATATCGTTGAGGAGTGGTTCGGACGAACACTCATTAAGTCTTGTATTAAACTTAGCTATGAATTGGCTCAGGATATGATTGACGATCCAAATAAAGAATGGAAAGAATACGAATTGCCTCAAATCTATGGCAAATGGAAATATACGGATATCTCTCAATGCGTTAATTTACTGAATAGTATTGCAGTCAAATTAAGGAAATCTCGTTTCGAAAGGGGAGCCCTAAAGATTGATAAACTTAAGTTACAATTTGTTTTGGATAAAGATTCGGGCCTTCCGTTAGGGTTTACTCCTTATGTTTATCGTGATTCCAATCGATTGATAGAAGAGTTTATGCTTTTGGCGAATATGGCGGTCGCGCGCAAAATATATAATACTTTTGAAGACAAAGCTTTTCTTCGATGTCATCCGCCACCATCTGAAGAGGGTCTTAAGGATTTCATAACTTTTTGCAAATATAATGGTTTCGAAGTCGATACCACTTCTTCTTTAGCTCTACAAAAGGCTTTGGATGCGATAGTAAATGACGACCTCAACATATCTCGAGTTGTGGCTTATTATTTGCTTAAATCGATGCAGCAAGCACAATACATATGTGTTGGAATGCAGAGTGAATTTTCAAGTTTACATCACTACGCACTAAATGTCCCGCTTTATACTCATTTCACTTCTCCGATCAGACGTTACGCCGATGTAATCGTTCACCGACTCCTTGCGTCGGCCCTCTCTTATCGAAAAGAAATCGGAGATTCAGTTCAAGATTTGTATCGATTGGCCCAACGCTGTAACGAAAAAAAGTTAAGCTCACGATTAGTGAGTGAAGGCAGCGCTAAGTTATTCCTTTACTCTTTCATTAAACAAATCGTTAAAATGAATACAAGAGCTATAGTGGTTCAGGTCTACGACCACTCCTTTGATGTTTTGATTCTGAGTTGCGATCATATCTGTAGAATATATTTGGATCAGTTATCTCTCAAACAATTCATATTTGAAACAAAAAGAGGTAGAAATCAATTGATTATTGAATGGAATGACCCAAAAAATAAAGAAAAGACAATTCAACAAACAATCACTACTTGTCTTATAGTAGAGGTTCAGGTGTCTGTCAATGATGACGACTCATCCAAATTGAATGTAAGTCACAATCAATACATTCTTTACAAAATAATATAATTATTTGTAATATATTTTAGGCTATTCTTCAACATCCGAACGGAATATTCTATAGAAAAGATATTACTTCGAATACTTTCATTGAATCTTAAAAAGAGTTTTGAGTTATTTTAAAATATATTAATCTTTATTTAAGTGGTTTTAAAATCTGATATATTATTAAATTCTGTGTTATATATAATTGATTGTATAAATGTCTGATATTTAATGAATTTTGTTTTTGTTTTAATTCTCTATTTTTCATAAATTTTGGGAATCAAACGAATTAAACATTAATTAAATAAATCGCAAATTTAATGAAAAGTTTGACTAAAAATTATTAAAACAGTTTTTCGATATATTTTTATTTGAAAAAATTTCTATAAAATATAACTAAAGGCACAAACCATTCATTATTATTGTATTTATTTTATTCTTTGGTAAACAAAAATTCAAATAAACTTTTGGTGTCTATAAATGGAAACAAATTTTAATCGATTTATGAATCGATTGTTAAACAAATGCATAAAATTCTTTATAAAAAACACGATTTTCTTATGAATGTTTTGATGAGTTTTCAATTAAATCGATAAAAGATATAAATTAATAGAATTATGATTCAGTGAAAGGGATATCCGATTGTTTGGGTGGGGCTAACCCTTCAAAATTAATTTTGTCCCCATATTTGGCTAAAAATAAAAGAGTAAATACACCCAAAAGTATTCCAATATTTTGTAAGAGAAGAACTTTAAATGTTTGGCTAATGCCCTGAAGACGAGCCCTTTCAAGAGCAGCACTGAGTTCGCCCATCATATCTACCAGAGCGATATACAAAAACATACCGCCGGCCAAAGCGAAAACATATGGCGAGGCATCGGCTAAATCTCCTAAGAGAATGCCAAAGGCCAGTCCCAAATAGCATGTGCAGGCTGATACAAAATTATATCCGAGGGCTTCTCTCATTGTCATTCCCGAAGCGATTAAAACAGCGAAGTCTCCCAATTCGTGCGGAAATTCTTCACAAATGACGGCCACAGAAATAGAAATGCCTTCGAGAATACTTTGAGAAAAAGCGGCGCCAATTGTAATGCCATCAATAAAGTTATGCAGACCATCACCAAAAATAATCATCCAGGCAACGGTTGCAATCTCCGTTCTTTGATCCCCTCCGTGGGAGTGGCCGTGTCTTAGATTAAAAGAATTGCTTCGACTCCTTTCTCTTGCAATTGTATCCAGAATTAGAGAATCCGATCGATTTTCAGTCATCTCTCGAATTTCGTGTCCATCAGAAGAGAATTCGTGTTCGCAGTCTTTTCCAATCTTTTCGGTAATAGTTTTCTCATTGTCTGAGTTATCGTTGTCTTTGTCTAAGCCTTTAGAGATACCATTTGGAGTGTCGTAATCAAAGTCTTTAAAATAGACCTGTCTGCAATCAAAACATTTTAAGTTTAAAAATCATGTTTTCAATGGATATCATAAATATATAAAAATAATTATCACTAAAAAAATGATTCAAAACATCAAATCATGAAATAAATATTATTTTTAAGAATTGCATACTTTTGGTGAAATTTTGGTTGAAGATCAGCATTAATGTCAGCGCTGGCACAGGAAGGGATGGACGCAATATTAAGCTTTTTCTTTCTTCTAAATTCTACGACCATTTTCATAATACGTTCGGACCAAAAGAAGAGATAAATACCACCAAAAATAATAAGTGCTTTCCATAGGTATGCGTGGGAGCCATCACTCGAAAGATTGAATGCCTGAGGAATCAAATGGAAAATCGCAGAACCGACTAAACTTCCGACGGCTAAGCCTTCAAAAAGAGTTAACATCACTTCATAAGTGTTTTTTGTCAGAAGTGGTAGAATTGCGACTCCGATTAGGGAACAGAAGCTGACAATTGTCACAAATAATATACCGAAACCCCAAACGGAACCCGAATTGGGTCTATTCAAGGCTTTATTGTGACTCTCGCGCTGTTCAATGCACTGATGTTCTTGAAGTTGGAACAGAATTAATGGACACAATCTAACAATAGATTGGCTCAAAAGCAGTGAACCTGGTTTTTGAACCGGACTTTCGATCAGTTCTATCAACTGTTTTGGAGACTTACATCCGGTCGCGGCTTCGCATAAGTGTTTGATTTTATGGACCGACATCTTTGACTGCCATTTGCTAATTATCTTATCGCTTAAGTTATCACAGCTTCTAATTGTGGTATCGATTGGCGGAAGAGAAGAATTAGTGATATGTTGTATCAGTTTATTGTCTTTCAAGTTCTCAATAAATAACAATAATTTAGATTCGATGTCATTGTCATTGTCTTCACTGAAATCAAAGTCCATTTCATCGGTTTTGTAGTTATTGTGGAAATAATTATATTTCCACAAAAGAAAATAAGTCATTACTTCCATGTCTTGCAAAGAATTGAGGGTCACTTTATTTTCATTGACTGTTTGCTTGCAATCAACAAAAGAGAAGAGAAGTGTCACCACAAATGTCATCATTAATATCATCACAAATCTTCTTATAATGAAATACATTTTTTTGGACAACTGTTCAGTCGATCGCTTTTCAGACAAAAAGAAATGAATTTCATTGAATTGAAGTAAAAACGAGAAAACAATTGGAGTATAAATAATGAGAAATAAATGACAAATCAATGAAATCAATGTTAACTCTCATTCACTTTGATTTCAATATTTAACTACTTTTCAAACGAAGATAAATGTAATTAATATTAGCCCTAAAGTTATCTTTTGCTTTAAAGACATTTTTATCTCAAAGATAATGAAAGATGTCTTACATTTAACCGCAAATCAATATTTATTAAAAGCTCTCAAATCATAGATTAAAACACAATTTATAAGTGCTTTCATTGCATTTAATTATTAAATGAATTGTTTATCAGAAATATATTGATTTTCAAGAATTTATTGCAGTTTAGTGTCAGACAAATGATAAAAACGATTCAAACTTTTAATTGAGTTAACACTGAATACAAACAAACGGTTTGCTCTGAAAACACTGTTTTTGGTCCAAAATAATGGTTTTGTTGGCATTCATTTCTGACAAAATGCCAATCAGTCATCAAAACAAATTCATTGAACAACTTTTCCAATAAGACATATCACCATTTGATTACTCTTTAATAATCTGTTTATCACTTGAATATCGACTTATTTCTCAAGAATTGCACTAAAATTATATTTTAATCAAAATATCGTTTAGAGTCCAATCAAAAGCAAAATACAAACAATCATTGGATCACATGTTTAACACATTTATGCAATCCTTTCAAATCATAGCATTTCCTCACTTTAGACGTCTTTTATGATCAGTCTTTGCATTTGAAAGAATCGATTCCAACGATTGTTTGTCGATAAAAGATTTTTACCATAAATTTCGTTCAAAATATTTTTACCACAAATTTAAAGACAATTTTCTCAATTTATAGGTAAAGTGTAAATATAAAGTCCGTTCTCTCAATTTATTAATCATCCAATAC
>JAQIXI010001175.1:0-15147 GCA_034700165.1 Galumnidae sp. Gr-Ori-00277 | reverse complement strand
AAAGACAACACTTATAAATAAATTAAAATCAAATTCAACAATTAAAACTAATTATAATCAACTAAATTTACAAAATTTGTTCGGAGCAAAAATCAACACAACTGCACACTATGACAGCCTACAGCGCCCCCCTATTATTATTATTATTATTATTATTATTATTATTATTATTATTATGGAAGTAATGAATATAAGAAAATTAGAAAGAGAAGTGTTCACAGATAGGGAAATAACCCTTCAATGGCTCTCTTCCAGAGGCATTATTCCTTTTCATAAGAGCTGCCCCCAGTGCCGTAACCCTATGACTCTTGAGTCAGACCACGGTTGGGGAAGCTTTCGCTGCCAAAAAAAAAGCATTCGAAAGCAAGGGGAATAGTATGCATTTCCCGAGCCAAAGATACTTGGCTAGAAAATGCTAAACTCCCTGCAGACAAGTTAGTGCTTGTCACATACGCTTTTGCCTATGGTTACAATTATGATCAGACCATTGCGGAAGTCGGCTGCTCCCGAGGATTGGTCTGCGATTGGTACTCCTATTGTAGAGAGGTAAGTGTTTTACTAAAGATATGATGAATAGAATAGAAGTTGAAATGAAACACATTTTCCGGTTTTGTTCAAAACAGTCAATGATTTGAATTTTGAAATATTTGATAAAATTAAAGACAAATTAATTGTTTTACAAATATTTAGGAAAATTAATAATAATTCTTCTTAAGGTGTGCATGATTTATTTGGATGACAAGTTTGAAAAAGACGGCAAAATTTGAGGTTCCGGATATGTGGTGGAAATTGATGAGACAAAAGTGGGCAAAAGAGAGTATCGGCGAGGACGCTTTCGAGAGGGCAATTGGGTATTTTAAATGATATGTAGAGAGACAGGTGACTACCGTTTGGAAATATGCAAGAACAATTTGAGAGATAGGGAAACACTTTTGCCATATATTGAGAAACATGTGGCTAAAGGTATGTGTGACACATTCCTTTAATTTATTTTTGATATTATTTTTCAAATAAAAAATATTTTTAAGATAAATATAGATTTTTTGAAGCAGAAGAGAAACTTTTAAATTACATTTAAGAAAATATTCTAAAAAGTATTTATGAATAATAATAAATATATTATTTGTGGTATAAACTCAAGAATTAATAAATTAACACAAAAACAAATTATAATTAAATATAAAAATTGAATTGATTTCATTTTATCCAAATTAATTTCCTCGATATCATTGGAAAAGTTAACGATTCTAAAATCAAATTCTGGTTTATTTCTTGGATTTATTCTCAGAATTAAGGAGTTTTGGGACCAAAACTATTTACCAATAGTTGTCCTTGATAGAACTGCACTTCTTTCTACAAAATTGACATATTTAAACTGGGTAATTGAATCTTATAATGCCATATTCATAATGACATTTGCATATAAATCCATTGTTATTGTAATTGGAATGAGCAAGATATGGAACAGTGAATCAAAATCTTGTAATATTATGTTTTGCAATAGTTCTCCAATTGTTGAATAATTCTAGTAGCTCTATATATAATCCAAACACATATGCTTTTTCTATGGGACCACTTTTAATTACTTTTTTAATTGTTAATTAATATTAATTGCTTTTGTTTTATAAAAACCAGACATTGAAAACACTTAAACACAAAATTTATTAAATTTATGGATTACGGAGGGTAAATGCTTATGTTAATTTTGCATCTTAAAAATGTACCTAATAATTAATATAGAAAATTGTCGTAAATTCTTTAGCCGATGAGGAAAAGCACAAAAACTTAAACATCTCAACAAAAGGATTACAATATTGAGGAAACAACTTCTGAAGAGGAATCGGGCAACAAATCAACGCAAAGTAAGCCTAAGATTCAGATATTTAAAGGAGCCGATAACAAAGTCACGATTGATAATTGGCTTAAACGGTTTGAAATGCTCAGCACATTTTATAAGTTGTCAGAAAAGTCCAAGATAATTTTGCTTTGTAACTATTTACAAGATGATGTCTTAAATTGGTACATCGAAAATGCAGATAATTGTAGTTATGTCCAACTTCAGGCTAAGCTAATTTCGCGCCTCGGTCTCGAAACTGTCAAATCAATAGTGGAATTTGTGATACTTAGATCTGGCCCAAAACAGGTATGGAGGGAAGGCTAAACTGAGTGAAAGCCAAATCATTCCGATAAAGATTTAAGGTTTACCTCAGAAAATGATAGACACTTTCACTGCAATAAAACCCAAAACATTTGCTGAGTTCTATCAAATAACGAAGGCATCAGAAAACAATTAAAAACGAAACAATAGATTCAATCAAAAAAATTTTAAACCTAAAAGTGTCCCAAAATTTGCAAATAATCAAAAGCCGTTACCAAAACGGAAACCCTCTCAGACCTTCCGCATGTTGAGTAAATGTTGTTTTAAAAAAATATTTTAATCTAATCTATATATATAAATTTAAAAAATATTTTTACAATAGCTTGCTCACTTTATTTTACTATTTTCTATAAAATAAAACTCAAATTTTACTAACTTTTAATTAAATATTTTAATTAAAATCTGAATAACAGTTATCCCAAACTGTAAGCCATTGAGTGTATTATTAATACAATTCTTTATTCGAATTTCCAACAAATAATTGTTTGCCAGTTGAATAATACCCAAGACCACCTAGGTAATAAATAAAATGGTATTAATTGGATTTATTTCAATAATCCAGTTATCCGAAATCCAATCATTGACACGAATTTCTGTGTCATCTTTACCCTTTAGGTGAAATTCAGGACAGAATTTATTTTGGGCATTATAAATACCGATTAATAATAATAATAATAATATTTTCCTAAAATTAAATTTTAATTCATCTATAATTTAAAAATTAAACTGATGTAAAGACAAAAGTTTTTAATTATATTATTAAGTGATTTATTTAATTTATTTAAAATTTTTAAAAATGTGTTTAGAAATGTGAGACTTTTTAACATTAATTACTATAATATAACAAATATTTTATTGAAATTCCATTGATTTTAATTTAAGCCCAAACTGAAATTTTTGGAAAAATTTAATGTTTTGGTTTTCAATAAGTGACAGATTTTATATGAAAATTGAAATTCTTGTCTCAACTTCTGTCACTTTCGACAATTGTTTAATTTTAAACCTAAACGATAATGATCTTGCTACTACTTCTAGCAAAGGGATGTGCACTTTTTTACCACTAAAATTATTTACACAAAAATAAAGTGATTAACTAATTTATTCCAAGATTAGACATCCCATTTAACAAAAATTTTATTTGTCATAAATAATTAAAAGCACTTTAAACCTATGGTTTCCATGTAATTAATTAAATTTTACAAATACATATTATTATAAACAAGGTTAAAATATTTACCTTTTTAAATAAAAAATAAAAAAAGGTTTTTCACAAAATAATAAAAATTGTATTACACAGTGAATGTAAGCAAGGTGATTTAATAAGGTATTATAGTATCTATTAGCAAGGTGTAATTTTATAACAAGGTCAAACATAATAATCAATTATAAGCATGGTAAATTGTAACAAGGTGAATTAAATTAATATGGTGCATTCAAATAGCAAGATCAACTTGAAATATCATGATACTATTAAAAAAATAAGGACTTACACAAAAATTAACGATAAATGATCACGTGTCAGTTAAAAGACTGACACATATTAAGGAAAAATATGTTTAAGAAACACAAGTGTTTCTCAAAGACTTGTTTTTAGTGAAGGCCTCTGGCCTATGATTGAGGCCAACAGCTCTGAAAGTTGGAAACTTTATGAGCGATGGCCGACTATACTCAACCAGCGCTCACTTAAAACAGATAACTTTTTATTAAAAGTTTGTTTTGAGAATTGAATCACTTTCTCTACTCTAAATTTAGACCATTTTCCCCGAATTTTGACCACTACCGAAACTAATAGTAAGTCTTCAGTACTTTTAAAAATTCATTAAAATAATGATTCACTTTTTTATTTAGTTTAAAGCAAAAAAATTGATTTCATTCAAATTTTAAAAAATTGTTTAAAGTTTGATTTAATGACCAGATCCACACTTATCTTCAATACTTACCAGCACCGACTCTTACACACACTCACAAACACTACCACTACTGATTCCAAGCCTCACGCATTCACCCACATGCTCACTCCACTAAACACGAACTTTGATTTTTAAGAAAGAATTCTCTGTTTTGAATATTTGTGTCAACTCTACAAATTATTAAAACTAAGACCACTTTTCCTGTTTTCTCGACCGCTTCCCGAATCAATTGTAAGTCCAATATATTTTTACAAAATAGAATAAATTATTATTTACATTTAAGTATTAGTCTGACTCTAAAATTTTATAAATTGATAAGTTTGAAATTTTGAATTAATGACCAGATCCACACTTATCCTCCATACTTACCAGCACCTATCCGCCACTTTCACCTCCATATCCTCCACACAACTAACTAAAACGCTCACATATTGCCACCATCTTTCCTGATCCAAACAACTAGCCTTAACCTCCAGAACCACTTACTTGTCTGTCCACACAATATCCAAACTTACCCACATTTGTCTCCATTTTCGCCACACTTTCCAAACTTTCCACAATGTCCTCACTCACCCATACTGACCTTCACATTCGTTCTCTTCTATACTTATCCTATATTAAGGACCACTTATGCCTTCCATCTTTCTAGAAACACTTGGGTATCCCTATAACTACTATTGCGTCAACATTTATTCCCTGCTATTGCGTCAAATATCCTTGTTTAAACTTGTCGAGTAAGCCTTGGGTTATGTTTATTGGTTAGTAGTTATTGAGAGGCTTGACCCCTCCCCCTATGATAATCATAATTGGTCTGAAGAAGTCATACGTTAATGTGTGACTTCTGATTAGTAAACACTTTGAGTCGTCGCTATTTTCCGGTTTATGTCGAATATAAAAGTCGATGTTTTTGTAGTCTTCGGACACTTCTTGGGTTACTTAAGTTTTATTTTGGTTTTAATAAAAGTCTGACTTTCACTTTGTGTTTACCCTCTCTTCGCCGTCGACGACAACACTTCAACACTAAAGAGTAAGTGGTCTTCGGTTTATGTGGTGGCCCTGGCAAACGGTTTCCGTTCGGATTTCTGATCAGGACCGGTATCGAGTGTAAACCCCATATTCTTTGATGGCTATGATTAGCCCTTACCCTCAGCCCTAACTCACCGTATTGTCAATGCTACTGATCGCAATAGTGACACTGGTCTCGGATTTGAGTCCGGTGGCCACTATTGCCGTAACAGCTATCGAAAGAAAAAGGCCGTTCTTTACAATATTAAAATTGAACTTGTTCAACTTATTATTTTTGTTCACTTTTAAGCTCGCCATTTATTAGTGAATGTCATTTAAAACTAGAACTCATCTCAAAAATAAATAACTAAAAGTACTTAAAATTCAAAATAAAATTTTGTTTTTAGAGTTAAATGAATAAAAAGCAACTTAAGCCTAATTTCGAATAAAATTTTTAATTAAAAATTAAATTAAATTTTGAAAACTATCATGGTAACACCTAATTAAAGTGCGAGCAAACTCTGCGTTTCTTCTGAAAATTTTTTATAGATTTTTGACAATAATGTTACTATAATTAAATAACCGATTTTATAAGTGATAAAAATTTAAGCACATGTGTCAAACCCTCACATGGCTTTGAAAGCGTTTTTGATGCCAAAAACTTTAAAGTCAGTCACGTGACTCAGTTTTCTCGCATTTTAGTAACCAAGAACACATTGTTTACATTTAGATATTCAACTTTATTGATATATTTCTGTCGTTCGACCTCTGTCTTTTGAAAGATATTAAATCTTTTTAAAACTAAATTTTTGTCTTCCTTATCTAATGATTTTAAATATAAATCATGACGAGAATTTAATTTTTTTTATTTTCAATAGTTTGGTCAATTATTAAATTAATTTTAATTACTAAACTGTTATTTTTTCGAAAAAAATTATTCTTTTAATGATATTAAGTTTTTTTACCCATTACCTTATATTAAATCTGTTTGATTTGAATTTTCATACAAAATATTTTTCTTGAGAAAAATTTCTAACATCTAAAGAAATATTAGTTTTATTCTTATGTTTTGAATTTCTGTATAAAATAATTAACAATTTTTTTAAAATATACAATCCATATTAACCATCGTAAGTCGATTTAACCTTGATTAATAATTAATGTTCAAATCGTATTTAAAACGGTCTTTATTAAAATATAAAATGAACATTTGTAAAATTAATATGAAAGAAATTTATTCATTATTTCATAATTTTTAACTATATGCTTGTGAATTTAAAAAAATATACAAGAGATAGAGAATTTTAATTTAATATATGAAAAACTCTTAGTAAATGAAATAAGTGTTTGCACACAAAAGCAAAGCTTTGCTAATGTACTTACAACCCCTCCATTCAAATCAAGCTAAAGCTTTGATTATATTTGGAAGTGTAATCCAACTGAATTTACGTGCTTTTAGGCACCAGTTTTTTAATGGACTTTACTTTTGATGGCTTATATATAACATGTTTCTTACTAAATCACTGATTCGTTTAGCAAGTCCATTATTTTTCCCAAGATTCGCAGCTGGACCATCAGAACCAAACGCAGCTAGTCTCGCAATTATTGAATTCAATATATCATCACTTTCCATTAAATTTCTATACATTTCAGCTGCACTTTCATCTTTTTCCAATTTGAAGTAAACGATAAAAATAAACAATCGGTTTATCATTTTCAAGGGTTTCAATAAGTACAGATAAACATTAATTGCGCTGATAATCAATGCTAGTCACAATCTAAAATTATGTTTAATGGTTACCAATGTTCTTAATGTGAGCAATCAATTTTTTATGCATAATTGTGCTAATAGTTTTTGTAATAGCGAGAGATCCATCTTTTCCGTAATGATGAGCACCAAGATTAACATTATTAATTTTTTGTAAATCAAATATCATTTTGTGATTATTGAAACTGACCCGCTTTGATTTCTGAATAAACTGTTAGCAATATGCGCATCAGAGTTTGTAATTCTTTTTCTATTATTTGTTTATCTTTAAATGCGCTTATAAATTCATCATCTTGTGCTTTTATGTCATATTTTAGCAACTTTCTAAAATTGTTTGATGTAATATACTATTGTAATGCTTTGTAATAGTACTAAAGTTATTCCATCTGGTTGTAGGTTTTATAACGAAAGGTGATGCAATTGCATTATCTCTATTTTTATAATTAATATAGAAATTATTAACATATTTCGAGCAAAAGCGACAATTATAATGCCCTATGTCAGGGTCATATAAATTTTCAATTGATTTATCACTCATTGCATACATTTTTTGAATAAACTGATATTTAAGAGAGTAGTGTTTCTTGAAGACAATCCTCCGGAACTGTTGTGACACACATTCAAGTCATAGTTTTCTTCGAGTGACTAATACTGTAGATAATCTTTAGACAAGTCGTCACAAATCCTCTAATCATAAGAGTCGGCAATTTTTCTATTTGAGGCCATTTTTTGTCCTATTTCTAAAGACTTGACTCTTTTCAAAGACATTTCTATTAAAATCATTGAATCAATAGATTAAATAAAATTAAAAAGACAAAACATATTACTTTTGTTTTGTTATGAATTCATTATTAAAGAATTTTGTCTGAATGGTTGTGATTACATTGAATTTAAGGTATGAACTGGACTTAGAATGAAGTAATTTATGGGTAATGCGAAAGCTTTTATAGTAGGGATAGATTCAGTTTTGAGGTTATGATTATGGGTAAATTAATGAAATGTTTAACATAATTTGGAATATGAGTCAAGACAGTCAATTTTAATTAATGAAGTAAAATTTGTAAGATAATCCTTAAGTCATGACATTAATTTTTAATGAACTTGTTATTTTTAGATAGATTTATTTTGAAATAATTATACTAAAAATTGTGTTAAATCTAAATAATAATGATAAAATGAAATTCAACATTTTTTCTAAACTAGATCAAATTGTTTATTTTATGACTATTATTTTTTAATAAACTTTATTATACAAAAACATATTAAAAACATAATAATTTTATTTAAATAATTTATTTTGATATGTATCGAATATTTACTAATATTTTCTTTATAAATTATTATAAATGACCTATTTTATTTCAAAAACTTTTAATAGGTTAAGTAATATGAACTTTTATTAAAATTTTACTAACTTTTTATTTTGTCCATAAAATGTTTAATAAGGACATAGTGACAATAAAATATTTATATTTATTAGTTTTGAAATGATAAATCGTTAAAATACAATTGATTATTATATTTTATTTTATCAACTGTGCCTTCAACCTACTGCTTCAAACCAACAAACACTGAAACAAACAAAAAAGAATTTGATTAAAAAGTCAAGAATCATTGCTTCAAAAATTCCCGGGTTTGAATTCCAAGTTGAAGGCGCTTTGGAAGAGGGAATAGATGATGGAATGCAAAACGCAATCCTCTTTGGTAAAGAAAAAGATCTGTAAAATATTATTTTATCTATTTTATTTGGAAATAAATTGTGCTGGGGTTAAGAATAGCTTGGTAATTTTGTCCAAATATTGGAATTCCAAAGGTGAGTTTGGAAAAGAAATCAGAAAATTTTCACTTTAGAGTGTGTTCCAAATATAATTAATTTTTCAATTAAAATTGAAATTTTTTTTTTGTTTCTTTTAAATTAAATTCTGTGCTCTTTTTCTGAAATTTTTTTCAACTCTTGAATTGCAAAACTTTTTTCATTTCAATCTTAGTTTAGACTTCGTTTAAACTTAAATTTAAAGTATGTTTTTTCCAGTAACGGGATAATATTTCTTTGAGTATCTTTTAATAAAATAAAAATATAAATAATGATACTAGTTATAATAATAATTGTAATTGTAATAAATATAATAGTAGTATAGAGTCCTATACTGGCTAAATAAATAATGAAAGACCTCAAACATGAACCCTTTTTTCTCTGGGGGTGGCTTACGCGGAAGTCTTGAAATCCCGGCTGAATAATCTAACAAACGGACAATCAGGTGATCCAAAAAAGAAATCAGGGATTGAATCGTCTCCGTGTTGGTGACGAAGCCTCAGGTCTTGTCTGAGGTTTTCACTCGTTTGGGTTGAAATACCCGGAAGAGTGTTGAAATAATATCATTAATAAAAGAAATAAACACATTTAAACACATTTCCCACCTATCGTAAATCATTAAAAAGTTTATTAATTTCTTTCTGTTGTTTTTTCGTTTCGTTCAACTCTTTCTTTAATTTATTTAATAGACTTCACTTTAATTTCAACTTTCTCTTTGATTTATTTCTGAATTTAACTTTTGTTTGATTTCATTTAACTTATTCTCAGTTGTTGAACGATCTTTGTCATCAGTGTTTTGTTGTGTAGTCTTATCCAAAGCTCTCTGTTATAAATCATTAAAAAGTTTATTAATTTCTTTCTGTTGTTTTCCGTTTCGTTCAACTATTTCTTTGATTTATTTAATAGACTTAACTTTATTTCAATTTGAGTTAACTCTGAGTTTAAGTCATTCTTTAGTTCCAAAGCCTGAGTCTGTAAACTAATCTCCAAACTTTCTCTTTTAGTTATATCTGAATCCAACTTTTCTTTGATTTCAGTTAACTTATTCTCAATTATAGAGCGACCTTTTAAAAATTGATGAAGAACAATACTCGAATATTATTGAATTTGAAAATATTTTTAAAAAGGCAAAGAGATAATTACTTTTAGCTTATCATCCAGATAAAAATGATGCAGAATATGCCACAGAAATTTCCAATGGGGTAAATATAAAAATTATTTAAGGTAAAAAATTTAATATCCTTTTTAATATAAAACATTTATATTAGTAATTTTTTCTTAATTTTTTGTATATGAGTTTGAGTAGATTTACATAATTTCAACAAAATTGAAATACAGAATAACAAAATAAAACAACTTTCTATGAAAAAAGAATTATATTTTAGATCTTTATTCTCTATTGTATAGTATCCAAGATATTCAAAATATAGAGTGAATATTTGTTTGGAATAAACTTCATTTAATTTTTATTATTCTGAGTCCAATGCTGTCTCATATCTCAAGAAAGAAATGGCTTCTTAAAAATAATGTCAAATGTGAGCAAATAATTTACATATTTCGTAACAAATTTAAATTGTCAAGAAAAAATTTGAACAAATTATGAATGGATAAATTGAATGACAAAAAATACTATAGACTTGTTTCAATAATTTTTGCTTCATATCGAGAATATATCCCAATAAATAAGAAAAATGAAAGAATGCTTGAAATTAAATTTTAATTTCATTGAATTTCGGAATATCAGACAGAAATTACAACAAATTTTCACATTTATTATCAGTTCTATTCTTATTAAAACCAATTGTGAGTATGTGTTTTTATCTTTATCAATTATTTTTATTTTTTTTAGAATAGAATCAGATTTCATATAAATTTTATATATTTTTACAGTTTTTATTAAAACGATTTATTAAAATAATATTCAAAGGTTTTGATTTGAATTAAAAGCTTGCTCTTTTTATAAAATTAACTTGTTATGATATAGGTGCAAATACTGATCATCAGTGGTAATATAAACACCCTTGTCTGGATCCATCAAACACTGAATATAAAGAAAATCAGTTTTTGCCGCATGAAGTCTATAAACCTGCAAATAAAGTGATAAATTGAAATAAGTTCTAAGTAGACTTTTCCTCATTCTAGGGCCTTATTATTCAGGGCGGACTCCATAGTTATTTATTTTGTAAATGTAGTGAAAAACTATTAAATAATTTGTATGAACGTAATTTATGCGTATTATCAATAACCGATATTCATCGATTATGTAAATCTACGCAGCAGATGTACGCCATTTTTTCTCTGTTTCACAATTCAAATCATTGACTCTTTTAAACAAATGCAATTAAATTTATTTTCTACAGAAAAAGAATTTTGCAGAACTGTCGTTGCGCCGGTCGGTTGTCTGTCATATCTGAAAGTGAGTCATATTACATGTTTTATATTATATTAACTCTTTTATTGGCCCCAAAAAGCGATATCAGCGATGGAGAAGAATACGACACCACAAGCGGTCGCGAAGGTCGTATTTAGTAACGGGAGAATATTTCTTTGAATATTAACGGGTAACATATAGACTTATATGTTATTATTAAAGAATGGTCAGAAAAATTTGTATCTCTATAGTGATCATTCTTTTATCAGTAATTGAAGGACAGGAATGTTTATGTCACTCTTAATACAATCCATTTTGTAAGTACATACAAAATTATTACTCTAGATGAAGCCCTAATTTAGTGATTATAGGCTTTGCCCTCAAACCTTGTTTATTATATAGATAAACTTAGCGCAAGATAAATTATATGAAGCTGTAAATGAATTTAAAAATCAAGAAATTGATACAAATAAAAATGGTGAAAGCGATTGAAGCGATGACACAGAGATTATTCTAATTCAAACCAAAACAACGGTTCATTTTGTAAGTATTTCATTGTACAACACTAATATCGCTTACAAAAATTCGCACTAATTAGTTCTCTATTCAGTGTTTTATAAATTATGAAAAAAGCTCAACTTTCTTTCGCACCGCTCAACCCAACTCTTCTTATTCGTTATAAAATCTCCAAAAGGGATATGGCCATCATCCGTCAATTCTTCTACAAGTGGAAGTCTGAACAAACCCCTTCAACTCCATCATCACCGAACATCAAACTGTGTGGCGACCAGTTCGACACTCAGCACGTCTTAAATCTATGGCTACGGCATTATTAGACTCAAAATAAGAGGACTGCATCGACGTTGACACCGCTTCTTTTCTGAGTCCGACTTATGATCCTGAGTTCGAAGACATCAGTGACGATTAGCTCGAGATCATCGATGAAGTTCCCAAGACTGGCTAAGTCATGGGGGACATCTGGACAGCTATTTTTGGTCATCGCAAATCCTCTCATCATAAGAGTCACGGTTTTGTTATCAATAGATTCATTTCTTTCGGTATTTTTTCGAATTTATTCCTTTTGTTTGAAATGATATTCTTTTCACTAATATTTGTATTAATCGTTTTAACAAAACTTTTGTTTAATTCAATGAATTTTGTATTATTTGAGTCTTCAGTCATAACTTCTGTCTTCAGATTCGCTGACATTTATTTGAGTCCTCGACAAACAATTATTTAACATATCGTTTGTTGACTCTATTTATGTATGAAATTAATTTCATTAAAAATTTCTAAACAAAAGTCATACGAGTTGACACAACTTACCATTGATTATGTCCGCTACTCTAACAAAAAATTTTTAGACACAAACAGACAATAATTTTAATTAGTTGAAATATTGAGTCGAATAATAAAATATTGAAAAAACAGCCGAAAGTCTTCTCTCAATTCCTCACAAAATATATAAAACGAAAATTGAGTCCAATATTACAGTCTTTAATCGTTACTAAACTTTACTCAAAACTTATATTTTATTTCTAAATATATTTACAGCTCTTAACAGACAATATATCGTTGAATTGTGAGCTAACATTGAACCGAATAAAAAAATATAAATTCATTTGAATTCATTTCAAAGATAATTATTATTATTTCAAAAAACATTTCAGTTTTGAAAATGTCTGTCAAAGCGTTAATTCTATCACTTTTTGTGATTATCTTTTGCCGTAAATATGGTGGAAATGACTTTGACCTCAAGCCTTGTTTTACCTATAAAACATTTGTCGTTTTACAACGGTATTCACAAATCATTGGAGCTTTTGTTACAATGGAACACTTTTGTGTTTCGTCCGCTCCTGGTTTATACCCACCATTTTATCTTTAGCATAAGGAGAAAAAATTATTTTTTTATAGGGAAGAGATTAGAGAGAGCGAGAGCAAGCGATGAGTAGATTTAGAGACAATCGATTATAGATATTTATTCATAAGCTAAGTTCATAAATATCATTTAATAGTTTTTCACTACATTTACAGATTAATTAGTTAATACCCTTAATTAATAAAGGTACTCAAATTCTGATAAATAGATAAATTAATTTTATTTACAAGAGAAAAGTTTATAGTATTTATTTCTTATTTTTATAAGAACAAGAATCCTTAGGGTAACTTAAAACAAACATGATAATTTTTGCTATCTAATTTCAAATTAAGTCAAAAATTTCATTTTCCGTAAAAAATTCATAGTTTATTGTTTTAAAAGTGATAAAATAAACATAATATTATTGAAATACCTTTGATGATGTTCAAAGAAGTTTTCAAATTTTCTTACAATAAATGGAACTGCATTTTTTTCTTTAAAATCATAGTTTAAAATATCTTTCTTCTAATCTTCTAAAGCTCTTGATATTTTAGACATTTTATTTAAAATAATTTTTTCAAAACCTCGAACATATATAGACTAAAACATATATAGAAATTTTCTCTATTTTGGTCTCAGAGGGTATTTTGGAATACCTATTTTTTTGCCATCCCTGATATTTATGCATTTTGATATGTTTTCTGTTATTTTGCTTATAATTTACAGTTCTTTTACTTAATTCTTTAATTTCTCTTTTTACGTTTTTTCTCCCTTTATTTTCTTTCCGATGCCTAGAGGTATTTTGTCGTTCCCAAACTATTCGTTGGTCCAAACTTTTGTCTGTTAACTTGAATTGGATATCAAAATTTGTGGGTTGAGTTTAGAAGAATAAATGGAAAACTCGTAGAAAAAGTCTACAAATGTAATCAAATGGTTTTCTACAAAGGAACTCTGATTGAGAAGCTAGGGTGATTCTTGTAGTTGTTTTCTACGGGTAGGTCCAAGAGCACCGGTATCTTAAATTCGTTTAAACCTTCTTTTGGTCCGATGCCGGACAGTATAAGAAGTTGCGCCAAATTGACTGTACCTGTCATTCGAATTCAATGCAATGAATACACTTATTTCAAATAACTTTTCTTTCTGTTAGTATATAAACTAGGTAATTTTTCCATTTAAATGACCGGCAGAAACTATGACTTCATTTTTGGCCAAATCTATGTTCGGGCGACCACTGATATCTTAAAAACATAAATAACCTTGTTCATTCAAAGTTCTTAAATGCAAAACAACACTCAATTGTATTTAAATAATAATAAGTTTTAATAAATTAAAAACTATTTAATGCAATAAACAGTTCCTTTGGTTCCAGAATTACTTCAAAAACATTCAAAAGACATCAAAAACTAATAAATTGTTAATCGATTTAGATCTGAGTAAATGATCTTGCTTATTTGATGAAACTATTAATATTTGTCTAACTGATCTAGTAAAATTTATTTTGGATCAAGTACTAACGAAATGTTTATTTAAATTTTAGTTTAATTAATGAAATAATTGATTGAATGTCAAAAGAGATGTCATTTGAATTTTAATTAAAATATTAATTAAAATAATAATAATAAATAATAATTTAATTCAAAATTATTAAAATATAAGTATAAAACATGAAAATTGTAAACTCAACACAATTGAGGTTTTGTTTGTTTTATTAAACAACAGATAATGTTTGTCCAAAATTTCAATGAAATGTATTAATATATTTGTTTTTAGTTTTTAAGTTTAGTTAAATTTTTAAACAATTTGATGAATTAATAGAAAAATTATCCAAAAATAGTGGTTATAATTGGAATTTAATTAAAGTTATAAAAATTGAAAATAAGAAAATATTTAATTAAAGACTTATTGAATTCGTCACACAATTAAAGGCTATTTTTCTTCAGATAACTATTGTTAGGTTTGGTTATATGATTTCGATGATATTTTTCTAATATTTTATATTTAATAAACATTTTTAATATAACACTATTTTTAATTCATTTCCTTAAGAGATAACAATTCATTGGTATTAAAGAGATATCAAAATGAGATAAAGGTTTTATCATAAAACCAAAAACAGGTGCCATTTAAGTACTGGGTTTAAGGGAAAGAGTTTTAAAGAAAAGACATTTTTCAGGTTTTGTTCAAAACAGTCAATGATTTGAATTGTGAAACAATGAATACAATTAATGAAAAATTAATATTTTTATTAAAATTAAATAAAATTA
>JAQIXI010001174.1:0-15151 GCA_034700165.1 Galumnidae sp. Gr-Ori-00277 | reverse complement strand
TGAAAACTGAATTTCTTTAATGAATAGTTTGCTGTCCAATGGTTTGAGTCGAAAGCTGTGCACTGATGTCAGAGTCTAAAAATAAAAGTTTTCAGAAATTGATAAGAAATATCCCTAACCATTGCATAATACAGTAGATACCGCACTGACCGAAGTGATACACCTCAGGAATACCACTCTGTTTATTGAATTGTTTTCTTTAAATAAAATAATTAATAATTAATAAATTATTATTAAATACATTTTTATTAATAAATTACAAAAAATAAATTTAAATACAATTTTTGAAACTTTAGTTGAAATGATTGCAGTTTTCTCTGTATTTGATTTTTTTTATTCCTATGGAAACAGATTTGCTTTGAATTCATAACAAAAAACACTGAATAAAAAAAATGTCAAAATCAGACAAAGAAATAAAACCCGTTATGACTAATAATAATATAGTTATCCAGGAAGAAAAACCATTTTTCATATTATGTAAACCAAAACTACTGCCACTGAAATCAATGACTTTAGAAAAGTTGGAGAAAATGCAAATCGAAGCTCAAGAAAAAGCCAAACAACTTATGGATCAAAACGATCAACAAATGGACAAACAATAAGTTAAGTGAGTCTTAACCCCATTTATTATATAAAAAAGAAGACATCGATTGCGAAAAAAATTATTAGAAAATTATTAAAACGGAAACCAATTATTGAGTTTCAGTAAATTGTGGGCTAAAAGTCAACGATAAGGGAGTCATCACTTTTATTATAAATAATTTATTAAAGTCTGCGTAAAACTCGATTACAATTTAATTACAGAATTAATTAAAATTAATTTTTAACCGATTATTAAAACATTAAAAACAACAGAAGTGTAACAATAAAAGTGTAAATAAAAATAATTGAAAGAAAAGCAAAATTTCTTATAAAAATTGTATAGCATTTGATTTAATGATAAAAAGCAAAACCCTTTCACCGAATTTTAAAAATTATTTATAATAATATTATGGCATTTAATTTAAAATAAAATTTTAGTCATAAATTGTCTCATCTTTTGACTGAATATTTCTAAACCAAACTATCGATAAATTATCACAAATTTTTGTAAACCTTTAGAAATATAATTACATTTGGAATGTAATGATTAAGAATACAAAAACAATTATAGATTTTATGATAATTAGTCACATTTTTTTATTCCATTTCTTAAGAATTAAGCACTGCTTTGATGTAACCTTTAATACAAATTAGTTTATTGGATGACAAACGAGAATCTGTCGAACCTTTGATTTGTGATAAAAACAATATAGAGCTCACATTCCACCAAAAGCTCCTCTATTAGCGTTTGGCCAAACATTTGGGACCGTTGTTTGCATATGTGGAGATCGAACGGGTGTCACACCAGCTGTCAATTCATAATTTAGTCAAATTTATCAAACATTTAGTAAAAAATTAAAAATACAAACCAAAAGGCATTTGTTGAGCGAATGGCTGTTGAGCTGAAATAGGACTCACTCCTGTGCTAAAATTGTGTGTCGGCCTTACAACTGGTGCGGTAGAGCCAATGGATACATAATTGAATTGTTGGGCCAATTGGTTCATTGAGGGCGCACTTTGTCTCTCGTATTTACTGCCCATTAAATTATCGACACTAATGTTCACATTTTTACTTAAATCACTCCAAGTATTGTTTTGAGAGATAATACTCTCAGCACTGACTGGTTTCTCACCAAAGTTTGATAAAAAATCTGTCGGTCGACTGTTTGTATTGAGAGAAGTCGGAGTCATAATATCGTCAAAAAGAGAACTTTCTGGAGCTGACATTGGATTCATAGCAGTGGTATTTCCTCCGAAAGGATTTGATGGTTGAAGAAAAACATCTTCTAAACCAGTGGTTGCCGTCGGAAATGATTGTTGTGGAGTCATAGCTGTGGAGAAGTCGGCGAAATCATCTGAAGAATCATTTATTGCATTCGATTTTGTCTCAAATGAGGAAAAATCGGCGAAATCTTCTGCTGAATTGTTTTTAATGATATTATTATTATTATTATTAATTAAATTATTATTAAAATTAAAACTATTATTTAAACTCTGATTGGAATTATTATTTGGGGCCGAATTGAAGATCTCATCCAATAATAATTCATTAGATTTCTTTTCACTGACATTATTGCTGTTCCCAAAAGATTGTTCTGTTTCTGAGGTTTGTTTGATTGGAGATATGTTGTCTTTGCCATAGTTGACGGCCGCTCCCAAATCTATTTTCTTTATGTCAGTCTTCTTAACCGTTTTCTTAGGACTAACAGAAAAATTGTTGGGTCTCTCCACCGGTTTCGCCAATTCTGTGATTGTCTCTGAATTATTTGATTTATTGTCTTCATTACTGTTTTCACTGATGGAATCCTCGTATTTCTTAACCCTTCTCTCACTTTTACTAAAACTATTGTCTTCATCGAAGTCAGATTTTTGGACGGGAGGGTCATACCAACCATCGCTATACCTATTGATAAACAATATTTAGTTCCAAAACACAGTTAAAGCAAATAAATTGTATTATTTTGACAAAAGATAAATAAATGTAACTTTCAATAAAAAACATCATCATCATCATCATCATGGTTAATTATGTTTTTATTGTGGCTTTCATTCAAAAGAGAACACAAATAAAAATTTAATAAAAAGGGATTTTCACGAATTAATTGATTTATTTTTGTAATAAAATATTTTTTTTGTCGTTTAAATTAAATTAAATTAATGTTTAAATAAAAAGATTTCAATTCAATGAAATGTTTTGAAATATATGTCATTTGAGTGAAACAATAATTAATTGAGTCATTAATTATTGGATTGTTTTCATTAATCAGTTTATATTCACAATACGACTGACAGTAAGTCAACCGATTATTAATAATTAGAACATTAATTAATAGAAATGTTTTTTCCTTTAAACAGATCAGTGATTGTGTACTTTGAGTCACATCACTAATGGATGGACTAAAATAGATGACAAACTCTGCGCTCAATATTTACAAAAGCCATCCGTTTTGGGAATGATATTGAACATATGTTGGGTTAAGGCCTGCATTCAAAACATTTGATATTTTTTTGTATAATTTATCACAAAATCACTGATTAGTTGAAAGGAATATCTTTTTTTAAAAAAAAAAAATATAATTTCAATGTTAAGGAAAGACCCAAAAAAAAAGTTAAATAAAAAAAGAGTTACTTATTGTGCGAATATCCCATTTGGTCAGAGGCGACACCAATAAATTTATCCTTGGTCTTTTTGGCCTTTTTCCGTTCTTCCCTTAGTTTTTCGTCGTCCTGGATGAATTCTATGAGAGCTTTAACTCGATGTCTAACATTAATGCCTTGGTCTTTTCCAAATTCGTCCAAAAAAGTGTAATTTTCAAGACTTCTTAAGTCATAAATATGTTCTCTCGCGGAAGTGACCACTCGTTCGGATCCGTTTTTAACTAAATAATTGAGTAAAAGAAGAGATTTATAGGTTCGCCGCCAATTGCTTCGATTGTCGGTCAACATTCGCTTCCATAACATTCCCATCACTTCTGGGAAGTGTTCGTAAGTGAATGTATGGCTGGCGATGTCATTCATTTGTTGACCGGTTGGCCCCCACTGATCGTCATTTGTCGCTTCCCTTACTTTTGCCTAAACATTGAGATAAACATTAAGAGTGAAGAACACAATAAATGGTAACTGACCTCAACTTCTGTATAATTCATAACAATATTTGTGCTAAAAATATATAAACAAATCATTAAAACATATGAATGAAATCGAGAGTAAATTAAAGCCATTTATTACTAAATGGTTAATGACTTACGCCTTGTCCACGAGTTCCCTCACTTTCCACATTTTTAATGCTTTATTTCAACTTTAATAGTATTAACAATCAATAGTTTTGTACTTTTCTCACAAAAATAATATACTTTTCCTTAAAAATGTTATTTAAAAATTCAATTCAATGCAAAACAAATTTATATTTAACAACAAATTTGATGATTGAGTTCATAACAGTTGGCAGAAAACGACTTTCAATCGCCACAAATGACGTCACTCACTGACACTCGACTCCCCGTTTGTTTGTTTTGCATTCAATTCAATGGATTTTAAAAAACAAATTTAATGTTTTTTTGTGACACCATTTCTGTGGCCTTTCATTCACAGCCATTCCCTTTAAAAATCACTCATTTGAGAGCAATTGAAGATTTGGTACTTTTTTGCTACAATTTTGTTATCTTTTAGTATAAACTAATATAAATATAAAATACCAAAAGTATCGGAATGTGAGACTCGTTTTTGCAATAATCCAAATCGTGTGCAGGAATTCAATGCCGACGACTGACTGACAACTATTGCTCTACAATTGACTTATTTTCATCAAAAATGAGATTTTGAGTTAAAATTCTATTATATACTTAATAGCAAATATAGTATAAAAAGGTACCAAATGCTTTGAATGATATTAAGCGCATAATTTAATTATATTATAATAACATATTATATAATATAATGTAATAAAATAAATTATCTTAAAAAATTTAAAACCTTAATTTCTATTTTAATTAAATAATAATTTTAATTTCAATAATAATTAATATTTCAATAATAATTTTAATTTTAATAATAATTTTGATTTAATATCAATTTTAATTTTAAATTCCAATAATAATTTTAATTTTAATTACAATAATTTAACTTTTAATTATACAATAATTACAATGATTATGTGCAAAGATTATCACTAAATTGAGAAAAAAATCCTTGGTAAAATTTAATATTTTCTGGATTTAAATACTTATAAAGAGATTCTATATCTCGTTTTTTATCATTGTTTTTAAAGCCAATATTTTTAATTAAATAGTTATCATTGATATAACCAATTTTTATCTCACTAATTGTTGTATCACATTTAATTAAATTAAATAAATAAGGATTATTAAAATTATAATTATCATAGGCTAAAATATCACCATTAGATTTAAATTCAAAAATACATTTTTGGGTAATCTTTAAATTACCTTTTTCATAATAAGAATCAAGAAATTCACGATAATTAAAAATTTCTATATCATTAACTATAAAATTACTACATTTTTTCAAAATTTCAATATATGTACTAGGTAATTCTATAATATCAGATTTTATTGCTTTCTTAAAAATAGAAAAATTTGAATCACAAATATTAAAACTATGCCCAACTATTGGAAAAATATGCATGATATTTATATTAAATTTAATTGAAATAAATGACAAGAACATTATTATTGTCCAGCATTTATTTTGAGCTGGAGTAGAATCAGAAAATAAGACTAATTTTTTATTAGCTAGCATATTTTGAGCATAAATTTTTTCTATAATATTAAAAATATAACTAGCAACAGAATTTGGATTTTTAGGTTTTTCACCTTCAAGAGAATAAAAAAAATAGGATATATTTTTTCCATTATTATCTTTATATCTGTGAATATGGATATTAAAAATAAAGAACCAGAGTAATCTTTTATAAAAAACTGCAGAATTTGGGAGCATAGGAAAAGGCTTGTTTTGACCATAGTCAAACTCAAGACAAATATACTCATCTGAATTAATTAATTGATTTTTAAGATTTTTATATATATTTTTATCTGAAATATGTTTTTCAAATTCCAAATTTTCAATATCACTTAAATTATCTTTTCCAATTTGTTTATATCTAAAACATTTATCACAAATATCAGCTCTTTTTTTATAAAAACATAAATGATTATAATTTGAATTAAAAAATTTTGTAAAAGTAGGAAAACTTAATTTAGAATTTAAATTTAAATTATTTAAATATTTTATATAATCTTGATAAATTATAGTTTTGGATAAAAATGGATTTATAAAATATAATTTTTTAGAATTTGTATAATGAGAAACCTTTGTTTCATAATTTTTTATAAAATTACCAAAAATATCAGGATCAATTAATTTAATTTGTTTGCTATTTGAACCTCTTAAATCCAATAAAGGAGATTTATTTAAGATTTTTTTCTGTAGGTTATGAATTTTAGATTTATGAATTTGTAATAAATTGACTAGGTAAGGTTTACAACAAATAACTCTTTGGTTATTAGATTTAACAAAATAATACCTCCAAATATTATTAATCTTTGATTTTCCAATTAATGTTAGGCACTTATCCAAAAATAAATATTGTTTTTCAATTTCCATTAAATTCCAAAATCTAAGATTAAAATTAAAATTAAAGTTTAAATTAAAGTTTAAATTAAAGTTTAAATTAAAGTTTAAATTAGAGTTTTAATCAAAATTAAAGTTCAAATTAAAGTCTAAAATAAAATTTACTAAATTTGAATTAAAATTAATATAAATTAATATAAATTAATATAATGTAAATAAATTATTTGTTATGAAAACATTCTTGTTAAGTTTAACTTCCTTTTATTGTTTACATTTTTATCTAGTTACTTCTCAGATATCTGTATCTGTAACTCATTCTATGTTCATCTCTCTATGTGTGCACACATCTACTAAATTGTAATCTTTCATATTTGTGTAATAATAAAATGTCCTAGTCCAATCTGAGGTCTACAATAAATTAATTTAAATTACCTTTCAAAGAATTCTTTTTGTTCTTCTATTTCAATGTTTTGATAGCAATTATTTTTACAACAATTATCGATAATTTTGAATTCTTTTTTATTTATAATCTTGTTAGAATTATTTTTGTATTTTAATCCCTATTAAAATTTATAAATAAATTAATTTAATTAAAATTTATTATTATTATTATTACCGCATTTCTTCTAAACTTTATTAAATTTGTTTTCCAAAGTATTGGTGTTTTTGATTTAAAATTTTTATTTTTTTCTTCAATTTTTTCTTCAATTATATTATGTAACTCTTCTCTGCCATTAATCCTTCTTCTTCCAAGAATATTCGTGATATTATACATTTTAATTAATTAATTAATTAATTAATTAATTAATGACTAAAATTTTATCACAAAAAAATATATGAATTGTTTACAAATTTGTATAAAACATGAGTTTAAATTTGGAGGGAAATTATTCTGTACCTTTTATTCGCGCATGCTCATTTACACTATCTCTTTTTTGTTGAAAATAAGTCAATTGATTCAATTGTATTATACTGTAGTTTAATTGAGAGCTCAGGTAAAACATATTGAAGTAATATATTTGTTGAGCGCTATCTCACAATCCTATGTGTGGGTAGTGCTTAAGTAAAGGTATATTTCATATCTAATAAGAGGGGCATATGTTTGACATTTTAAACATATGTTTTTTAAATGAAATGAAGTGAAACCAACTAATAGACGAAATGAACTGAACTGAACTAGGTCACTTACTTAAAACGCTAAATAAACTTAATGATAACGGAATGATAACGCATTCACTACACTAATGATAAGCAATTAAAATGAGATAAACATTAAACGATATCTCAATAAAGTTTAGAAAAGTTGAGATTAGAAACACTTTCTTTTATTGATTTTAGAGCCAATTATTTATCATTTGATGGAAGAGTTTTTTTAAATAATTTTGTCATTTCTTTAAATTTTCATTAAAATAAAAGTTTTTTTTTGACTCTAAGTTTGACTAACTTTTGGTTTAAATCATTTGTCATAAAATGAAACAAAAACTGAATAATTTTTTGTTCATTAATTGACAAAAAGAGGTGGGAATGGGTTTACAGATGTCGGTTGAATCCAATTCTTGGGGTCCCACTGACAGGTGCCCTTGTCATACAAGTGGAATGTATAAATAGGTCGACCTCTCTTTGACCGATTCTGTGCACTCTTATGGACGACCAGACCATCAATAAGAACACAGGAACCGGTCTTCGCGGGTACGGCCACGAAGTCCTTATCGTCATATTTGCGGTTTTCTTCAGTGAAAATGAAGTCATCTGGACTATCACCCGGACCATTGCGTATGAATTGTCGGTGAAGTCCTGTTTTGTGGGAACCGGGAATGAAGTGAAGGCAACCGTTTTCTTCCTTTAAATTCAAAATAAAATTAAAAACAAAATTTAAGAAAAAAATAAATTGATCCGTACGTCCGCGTCTTCCATCGGAAACCAAAGACCAACTTCTCTGAGTTGGTCACCGATGGCGTGGAGGTAAGTGGCGTCCTGGTGGGGTATAAACAGACCTCCGATCTCAGGATTCTTGAAGATATACATACTCTGTGCCACTCGTGGCTCAATATAACCCAATTCTTTGACTAATTTCCTGACATTTTCACTGAAAGTTATTTTTTTGAAAGTCGGGTCCAAACAGTGAAGAGCGAAACCAATGCGAAAGAGCGCCCGATGTTTATCCACTCGAAGGCCTCCCTTCTCATCAAACGCCTCCTTCTCGAAGAAGAATCTGATTTTGTCGGCTGACTCGATGTCTGTATTCGGGTTAAGAGAGCTGTCAGTCTTCAGTTTTTCGATGTTGACATCCATTCGTTGGACCATTTGATGAATGCTTTCTTTCAACTCTTTGACCTCATTCTCGTTGAGAAAATCGGGAATAATTGCAAAACCATTTTTCTTGAAGTCTTCGATTACTTTTTCAAACATTTTTTCAAAATTAGATTAAATTTAAAAAATAGTTTAATTGGAATGAATTTTAATGAATGTTTTGGAAACGATTTTTACTCGACTTTTATATGGCTTTTATCACAAATCAGAAGTCCTGTCAATCAATTGATTTGTTTTAAAGAGTTATATCTGTTTTTAAACATTTATTATAAGAAAGTTTTCTGAATCTAAAGACAAAGAATATTCTAGCAAGGATGGTGAAAGAAAGCACTCTAAGATATTTTGAGCAAACCTCGACAGACCTAGTGATTGTCAATATACGCAATGTTAAGGTTTTCCAATTCTATGTGGGTATTTTGCCGATTTTTTCTCTTATGGGGGTATTCGGGAAAAGTCCCCCCAATTGGCTGTTGGTTATCCCTATATTCTAGTCTTAGATAAATATCAATTCTAATGAGTTCTAAAAGTTTTGGATAAAATTCTTATTTATTTAAAGAATTTTCGCTAAAAATAATCAAAAATAAGATTTACTCTAATCTATTCCTAAGATATTTAGTAACAATGAAAACAATTTCAACAAGTTGCTTTTTTCTAATTAGATTTTTATTTTGAAAGCCACCAAGACATATTTATTTAATTAAGTTAATTAAAAACTATTTCTATTAGTTTTTTTTCTAAAAAATTCTTAATTTTTATTTTACTCTAAATTCTTAGTTTTTCTCATTTTTGTAAATATTTTTTACTACATTTTATATATAATTTGAAAGAATATCTTGATCTAACACCAAGATAATCTCTTGAACTTTAGATTTTTAAAACTTTAGTTTTGTTTCAAATGACACTTTAAAATGTTATTGTTTGCGATTAGTTGAGCTTGATGCTATCATTTTTTTCAATTTGACCTAATAATCACGATTTTCTAAAACCTTGGAAAGTGCGATATTAGGACTGTTTGGTTTGCAATCATTGATAACACTATATTGATGACAGGTCTTTAGTCAACGGGCTTAAGTAAGCAAGATACTTTTGATATAAACAAATGATTGTGCGGTCATTTGATAACTTATGTGAGTTCTTTGGGGCTCATATTTTAACTTCAATTTGAAGTTTCAATAATTCCATTCAATAATTGATTTGAAGCAAAACATTACTCAAAATATAATCGTTTTTTTCAATTCATTAATAAATAGCAATAAATGACAGGAAATGTGATTTTCAGCTTAAAATTGATTATTTAGACTTAAAGTGTTTAAAATTGTGAGCTTGCCACTTTTTTAAGTATCTTAAAAAGAAAGTTATATTTAAGTAATTTTATAAACGTTTGACATTAATCTCAGTTGAAATTTCAGGGTTTTAAGTTCATTTTAACAAGAGCATTTAGAAAAATCTAATCTTAATAAGAATCATATAATTATATATAAATGAGTAAACTTTAAAATTATGCCAAAACTAAGAAAAACAAATAAATTCGGTTAAAATAATGACTAATTGATATAAAAAGAGTCTAAATAAGAATATTTTCTTTTATGACTTAAGAGTCTATCGATTGAAAGTAAAGATAATATTTACGATATGTCAGACAAATAGTCCCCAATTGAGACAAATCTGGAATGAAATCAAATTCCAAAATCTTTTTCTTATTATTTGTTAATTACTATATATTTTTAGGGAAATATTTTAAAACCGACCTTATATTCAATAGAATTTGCTTTTATGGGTTCACTCGTTATTAGTTTTTATATTTAAATTTAGGAAAAGTTTGAAAAAAAAACTTTATATAAGCCTTTAATTGAATTTTTTGATATTAACTCATGGAATGTGAGTATAATATTTATAGCCTTAATATTTCTGTTTTGACACTGAGTTTAGGGCCCAAAAAAACATATCGGAAACAGAATAATAAAGTTCGTGGGGTTTATATGAAAACCTCAAATGAATAATATGTGAAAATTGTTCGGATTTAAGTCAAACATTATTTTAAATGAAAATAGTTTTTAGGGTTTGTCAGACATATGCGAAGGGAAACGAAATCTTGAGAGCAATTTATTACTTTATATTAGGTTTGCATAAGTTTTAGTCTATTATTATTGTCGAGAATATTATTTGTGAAGTTATGGGCGTTTCGGTGCCACTTATGAAAGTCATCCATACATTCATCCATACATTCATCCATACATCGAACCAATGAATACGATTATTGAAATCGACAAAAGAAAAGATCATTCTTTAGTTAGTCATTCAATTCTGAGTCAATTGAATTGCGGTGCTTATGGCTTATGGCTTTGCTTATGGATTTGCTTATAGTAGTGCTCATGACTGGGATGGGAAGTTCTACGGATCAATGGAGACCAACAATCTCTGTAATTGCAATGTAGGGGACGATACAGTGGCCGACCCGAATAGTCAACCGAACACTACTGAGCACTGCTATAACTCAAAGTTTGAATATGAATAGAACTGAGCAACAATTGATGCAATGCAATGACCATTAACTCTACCTCTAGAAGTAGTGCACAACACAAGTAAAAGCACTGATAGCTCACAACTCGCCACTCAATGCACACCCGATTGCAATGATTGCGGCAGTTGTAACACCTTTACTTTGAGCAAGGTAAGTTATCTCTGAAATTCGATACAGTGCTCTTTTGATGAAGTCAGTCGGAGTCAGTCCCAGTCAGTCCCTCACTCTCTCAGACGCTTCATATTTCTTTGAAATAGATTTGAAAACAGTCTGTTTTGTTGTTCAAAATCAACACAATAGACATAAGTGTATTGTGTGACCAACTTTTGGGCTCATTGTAGTGACTCGAGTGAGAACACAAGTTTTGGTCGCCTTTTTAACAGCACAGAACAGTAGTGAACAGTAGTGAACAGCACAGTTACTCTAAAAGGCACTCAATATTGAATACAATTTAAAGTTAACTTTTTGTTATATTCGATAAATAGATATAACAAACGTTTATTTCATTCATTTCCGGCCAAACTTTAACTACGATTTAAATTTCTTTTACAGATTTCCTAATAATAGGCTTACGATAAGTAAATGTAAGCTCAGAATATGATGTTTCCCAACTTTCTGACCAAATCTCAACTTAAATCTAACAATAGTCTCATTCATTGTACCTCTGATTCGATAAATGGTTACAAAATATTTAATTGTTAACTAAACTAACGCTTCATCTCTTATATCGAATTACGAGAAGAGTTCCCGAGTTTTGGATTACTTTTAATGGCTTTTATTGACACACAATTGTGAAGATCGGACTTAAATCACTTTTTTTGGCACTTCTCACACTTGAGTGTGAATATGTGTTTGGTAACCATCGATGGCTAGTTATAAGAGTCGGAATAGCCATAAGTTGAAGTCATGTTCACACTCTGTAAAGCAGTGATACTGAAAGCCATTGTCAATGACTTCAATGAGTTCTGCAAAATGAGGCCTCTCTTAGAAATAAAAAAAAATGTGTTGCTTTGCAACGACTTTTTAAACTAAACTCAACGGGAGTTCTATTGGTTTGAATGGTTTCGATACTGAGTTTGGCCTCTAATATGAAAAGTGTTTCATATATGAATGAATTCTCAATTCTTGACAGTCTATAAGTCGAAGCAATTGCTCTTTTATACAATAGATTAGTAGATTTGAAAAACTGTTCGGAAGTTCATCAGTGGGGGGCTCTCACACAAACCTATCCATAGTTTTGATATTCAGTAACTCATAGTTGGAATACTATTCGATAGTTAGTGGAGAGGCTCATAGTAAGGACCAGTAGTTCACCGGTACTATTGAAGCAATTTTAAATGCTTTCATTTAACTATAATAAGAATATGTCGTTTCAGTTGAGTTCGGATTCCATTGACTCCATTGACAATCAGAGACCATATTTATAAGCCGTCATTCAATACAAAAGACGAATACATAAACACGAAATATATCCTTAAAAACGTAATGCCATTCGTTTGAACTCAATTGAAGGCCGATATGATTGGTCTAATGCATCGAATTGCGTCCACTCGAAAAATGCATTTCTCTCCCATCCAGCAGATGGTAAAGAGTACCACAAATTCTATTGTCAATCGGTAACCCATCCGTGAAGAATTACCAAACAGTTTTGCCAACAATAATAGAGTCCGCCTCTGATTCCGTAATGAATGCAATGAATGCAATGAATTCAATGATTACTGACTTTTATTTGGTGTCCTTTCAAATAATCGAGTCCTTAACCACAATAGAAAACTCATTACTTGACTCACATTTAGACAATTATTTATACGAATTGACTTTTAAAGAGGTTTATTAGCAATAGTTCCCAATTTTATTACTTTTTTATTCAGTGTTCACTTCATTTCTCTGATTAAGTCATTGTTTTTCAAAACTAATTTTTCATTCAATAGTTAGATAAAACTCATACCGCTCTTCATCTGCTCAACAAAACAGCAATATATAACTAAGCAAGGTCATATTTTACGAAAATAATCCATTATTTATATAATTAAACATTTCCTTCAAAATATTTTTTTTCTTTGATATTCTCTTCATTTTTATTAATTAATTAAAATTTGTTTAATTTGAACATTAGTTATCTCAATAAAATGCAATATGAACTTGATAGAAATATCAAACAATGGAAAAAATAATTTGGAATTAATATACTAACACGATAAAACAAATAGATATCAATAGTTACCAAGGCAACTAAAAAATCCTTATTTTTAAAGATATTAAATAAATACCAAATAAATACTTTAAAAAAAACTTGTTGAGCTAGCTAGTTTTAGAATCTTTAAAAATGCTAATTATGTGTTAAGTTATTCTATGATTTTGACAAATTTTATTAAGATTGAGCAAGGTAATAGTTAAAGGGAAATAGCATTAGTGTCAATTACATTTGTAAATAACTGTATGTTTTATTGGTTTGAAAAAAAGATAAGAATTTGAAAATTGAAAAGAGAAGAGAAAAGTCATTAAATTCTTTAATCCTATTTTCAAATAAGTCTAATATAATTGATTGCGAACTAAAATATTTTCTCATGAGCTCTAGTTTTCAACCCTTTGCACATAACTTTCGACATAACTTTACTCAATTACCCGATGTGTTAGAATTAATGCCTAAATAATTATTTAAGAGAGATGTCAAACATCATTAAAAAAGCACTTCAAATAAAATACTTAAAGCGATTATATTTCACATAATCTTCAAACCAATCGTTAAAATATTTTGCGAAACTTATTTAGTAATTATACGATTTTAATGCAAACCGTTTATACTTTGAATTAAAGCCCTAAACTCTGTTTAATATTTATTCAACAAATTTTTGTTTTTAAATTTTTGGTTAATTAATTTGTCACTCAATTGGACTCAATTGGATTCAGTGTCCAAATTAGACAATACTTTAAACATTTATTCTCAACAACAAAAAAGTTTAATAAGGAATAATTACCATGATAAAATATATTGTATAAATAAATATTTAAACAATAAATTTAACCTAGAGCATCTATTAAAACTAATTAGATTAAATTATAATTTCTTTATCTTTATCCAAGAATAAAATCTTTTGAAATTTTAGAGTTATGTTAGTTAACAATAAAAGACAAAATTGAGGCCAAATTCTAAGCAATAAAAATATTCGGCGCCGAATGAACCGAAACAAAATTGTAGGGTTCGGGCGTTTAAACATTTGAATGACACTTTTTTCCTAAAAAATAACCCCCTCTTTAGGTCCGCTTTAGGCTCGCATTCAATCACGCATTGAGTCTCTTTTTTAGAGAGAAATTCCTATTAATCATAGCTTGTTTAAGCAAAACATTGTTCTCTGTGCTGTTCTACCTGTGCTGTCATCAAAGACACTTTAAACTAAACAAGAGATTCAGTTGTTGTGAGGCATCCAAAATGAAGACAAACTCATAAACATTTGAATTTTGATAATATTGTCAAAACTTATAAAATGATAAAATAATATATTATTAATGATTAAGTACTCAAGTCTTGAGATGTTGTGATGTTGTGATGCAGTGAATGCCTCGCAATAGTTAGAGAGTATCTAATTTTAAACTAACGACTTTGTAATTGCAAAAAGTGATGCCTCAGTCCTCAAATTGTGAAGACTTAAAACACTATCTCATTGATATCACATCACTTGTTAAGCACGCAATACAAGAGACAACTAAAGATAGACCAGAATATGAAAGGCTGTTAGCGATGTTCGCATATTCACAACACAAGAATAATATTTGTTAATGAATGGTATGAAAGACAAGTTACCCCGAATTGCTGTCACAAACCGATTGATAAATTGCTTCTAATCTTCGCTGATATTTGTGTGACTTTTATGAACAGAGAAAACATAACAGATCTCTATTCACAGTATGTGTTAAAGCGATTTCAAAACAAACGTTCTTATTATCGGAGTATACTTTTCACATGACATCCAAACTCTCAATAATATTTTGTCCTCAAAACATATTGGGATAGAGAATAGGGAATAGGGAATAGGGGTTAGCTTAGGTTAGGACACATCAAAGTGTGAGTGAAGTAATGCGAGAGAGAGAGAGAGAGAGAGAGAGAGAGAGAGAGAGAGAGAGAGAGAGAGAGAGAGAGAGAGAGAGAGA
>JAQIXI010001173.1:0-15154 GCA_034700165.1 Galumnidae sp. Gr-Ori-00277 | reverse complement strand
AATATAAACAAAATCTATTAAATGCCTCAACACATCTTCAACAATATTGTTGACAAGATAATTGTCAAAGTTTTTTGAAAATAAGTGAGTTTTCAAAAATTTAATTTTTTAAACGTGTGTTCAGACAATTACTACAAAATTCTATTAAAAAGAGAACTAATTTTTATTCTAAAATAAGAGAATATTTTAGTCTAAATTATTCCCTTCACTAACATAATATATTTGAGCATGCATAACTTATGATTTCATGAATATTACAATTGTATAGTCATAACTTAGAGTTTATAAGCCTTTATTAATTTGATTATTCTTGGTTAGAAATTAACATGGATATGTGGATGGAAAGTGATCTGATATTTATAATAGTGTTCTATAAGTTATTCAAAAAAAAAAATATGAAATACATTTGAATTTGAAATTCAAATTAAATGCAATTTTAGGACTGAATTGAAATTTCTATTGAAATAAATAATTAGAATTGAAAACTATTCTGATTTCATACAAAATATCTCTTTTATATTCTTTTGAAATAATATTTTTTGAGACTAAGAATTATTGTTAAGTGAGTCACGCATTTTAGTCCATTCCTAACACTTCTTCTATTGATGTTTTGGATTATCTTTCACTTTGATTTGAAAATAACTTCTTTTTTCAATCTATTCTTGTATACTATTCTTGCATTTAAAAGACTATTTGAACAAAATATTAAAACTTTTAAATAAAAAAAATTGGTTTTGAAAAAATGCGAACCTCTTAAAGGTTTATAAACGAAAATATGGACTATAATTGAAAACATAAAATTTGAATCAATTGTTTGAGTTTTATATTAATATTTTTTTTGATCCAATTTTAACTTAAAATAAAAGATATAAAAACATTTTACCTGATATTGAAATTCAAGGAATAAAGAGTTTTTTGTATTTTTTAAAAAATGATAAAACAATGAAATTATAGTACAGTCAAAATGTTAGACTGATTTCAAAGTCGATAAAATTTCTATAAAATCAGATCATTTTATGGCTTAATTTGTATTATAATTACTTAAAAGATATAAACAAATATTAAAACACTTCTTATGTTTAAACGTTATATAACTTTAATCGAAAGGAATTTTTAAAAACAGATATTTTTTACACAAAAAATCCATCAAAACCTGAATTTCAAGTAAAAAACTACCGGAAAATTGAGTGAACTGTCATTTTTCTTAACCATAAATTTTTCTTAATGTATGAAAGGATAAACTTTATTTTCAAAATCTATTATAAATATATGAGCAAGGTTATACACCTATCAATTTATGTTTTCATACATATCTCACAATACGAAAGAGTGAGGAAAATATTAATCCTTTTTTGATTCATAACTAATTTATAAACATTAAAATCATTAGAAGTGATGTATAAAGAATTGGAAAGTTTATAGAAATAGAAGTTTTTGTTTGTTTTGATTGATTTTCAACTGAAATGTTTTATGGTTTGACTCATTCAATGTCGACAGAGTATAGTCATTGAAAACTAAAATAACAAAAAAAGTAATTTATTTTAAAAATAAAATGTAATGTTATGTTATGTTATGTAAGGCTTTTGTTAAGTTAGAAAAAATGCGTACATAAATCGCATTCTTTTATTATATGAAAACTTATTGAAAATTGTCGACAATTTAGAGATTCCTAAACAAAAACATTTAATTTTAGAAACGAAAGTAAAACCAATCGTTTAAAACAATCGATAGAATGTTTTAATAATATGTTTTGGAACATAAGATAATTTAAGTATTTAAATGATAAAGTGAACTAGATCTTTATTTTTCTTTTAAATCGATAGTTCTCCTGAAATAGATATTTGATTAATATTTAAATCAATTTTGAAAATATCAGTTAAAAAACATTTTCAATATTTTGAATCATTTAAGGCAGCGATACTAAAGTAGTGCACTTTTTTGTGCAATTTCGTGCCTATACTATGTGACATGAGCAAGCACATTAAACATATTCATATTTAATATTATTTGAATGAATAAGGAAAGTATTTTTTTTAAATGTTATATAAAATGAACTTTTCTTTTGGTTTTAATATATCAATGAATTAACACTGAAAATGGTTTTATCTTGTTAAATTCAATGTAATGATTTATGTGAAAATAAATGAACGAATAGTTAATTATAAGCCTTAAACTTGATTGTTCAGTTAAAACTAATTTTGCAGGATGTTCTCACTCTTCAAACTTCATCGATTAAAGTCGATTTAAATTCATTCTATTTTGAAAAATAACTATAATTAGATTTTTTAATTGAGTGAACTTAAAAATCTACTGAAATAACCTAAACTATTAAAGTTATGTTTCAAATCTCAATGAAATAAAAGTCAATTTTAGGAATTATTTAATCAAAAAAGAAAAAGGCGTTGTTTTACGCGTTTCTAAATTTAAATATTATTTTTATGCCATTGTTTTCAAAGAAAAGTAGAATTGAAAGCAAACATATTTAAGAAGTTTTTTAAAAACTTTTTTGCGAAGTTTTGAAATTTATGGCCAATAATTAGCACATTTTTTGATGATTTGTTTGCACTCAAATGTGAGGAAAATTATTAATTGATTTAAGTTTTTCTTTTAAATATTTAATAATAATTAAGTGAATAAGAATTATGTCATTAAATGCGGACAAAACTGTTTGAGAGAAACAGTTTTGTTGTGACAAATGTTTTAATTGATTAGTTGTGTTCGCCTTAAGTTCAAAATGTCATCACTTATTTCAAAAGGCTTTTCATTGAAAACTTTTCAAATCAAAGCTTTTTAGAGTTGAAAAACTCTATGAGTTGTGAGAATTTGAACGACAATTGAAAGGAGAGTGAGTACTGGAGAGGCAAAAGTGGTTGAGTGAAAAGCACAGCATTTTGTCGCTCTTTAATTATTCAATAATCAATTTATACAGTAATTCAATGTTTGAATCCCAGACTCAAAGGCAAGAGTGAGCACTCTCTCAATGCAAATGTCGAGTGCACTACAAGGCTGTCAAGGTTTCAAATGAACTAGGTCCTCTTATTGTAATTTCAATTTATCCTAATTCCAAATTTTTGAGGAAATTTTAGCATAAAATAAGAATTACTCAAATCTCGTGATATTTACTGCGAAATCTTCAAAGTTATGCAAAAAATAAGTTTTCTTTTGCAAACTTTTGTCGGGTTTTGAGTCGTGACCACCACTGGCAATGGTGTGCTCCTATTTGTGCACCTGTGCCACGTGCTCTCATGCATAGTCAGCTATTATTGAGCTCTAAAGTAAGCCAAGAATTATCCATCAAATCTATAAATGATTAACTTATATAGAATTACTAAACTATTCGATTACCAAAAGAGTGAATAATTGAATACAATAGCCTTTCACTCATTGCTCGGACTGTTTCTCCAACGCAATGAAGAGTTTGCATGATTTCAATCATTTGTCTATACTTTTAGCGTAATATCGATATCAGTCGACTGTCTTATTGTGTGACTGTCTGTGTCTGACTGGTGTCACAGAAAACAAATCGCTATTTATTTTCAATGATTGGATATCATTAATCCATTGTTCAGTAGATTTCCATTAGTTAAGAGACGGGTCTATTATACTATTGTTTGAGAGCGCATACATTGAAAGACATTTCAGTTGAAATGCACCTGAAATCAAAGTAGCGATCAGTAATGCCTATGAAAAGGCATTGAAAACAAATTAATAATTGATCACATCTTTTAAGATCACATTTCGTCAATTGCTTTGAATTTATTTCTTATTCGTTGGTCGCGAAGTGACAGATAGGCGTTGATTGGGTTGACATAAACACAGCTTTTTTTTGTCAAAGAATTTTTACCACTCTTTCCCGTTAGCCATAAAATGTCAGACACTTTTGCCAAAATCCACTTTTATCTCAGGGACTGTCGGTGTGAAAGGTTTGCTTCATATAGTAATGGGCCGAACACTACCAGTGCCGGTGCCCTGTGAAGTGTGCGGCGATAAGTCTTACGGGTATTTTCAAATCATTAGTTTATTGTTTTAATTAAAATTTAATTAATTTTAACAAAAATTATAATTAGAAAACATTACGGCGTCTATTGTTGTGACGGCTGTTCCTGTTTTTTCAAGAGAAGTATCAGAAGAAAAGTCAACTATCGCTGCATTAGTAAGGGTTTGACTTTTTATTCAAACTTTTTTATCAATAATTTTAAACCCAATTTAATTAATTGTAATGAAAAGCGGGCACTAATGAGTGCGTTATAGACAAAGCCAGACGCAATTGGTGTCCGTCCTGTCGACTCCAGAAGTGTTTTGTGGTGAATATGAACCGATACGGTATGGCTTTTGTCAAAATTTATTCAATGATTTCTTTTTTATTGAATTGTTTGCTGTTCTCATTTGCAATCAATTGATTGCATGTCTTATGTTTGGAAATCATGTTTTGTTGCCATTTCTTTGTTTATAATTTTTATGATTATTTTTTTACGATTTATTCGATAATTTTATTTGATTTTGATTTAAATATTATTTGAATATTAAAGTTATTACTTAATGATTGGATGTGTTCTGAATTTAAATTGTCTTCCGTGAGAGCACTCGTTATTAATATTATAATTAATGTTAAATAATAGGAATAAAAACAAAAGTTTTTAGTTTTGGTTTTCGACTTTTTTTCCCATACCTTTACCATTGAATAGCGGTTCAGGAAGAAAGGGGTCCCCGAAAAGTGAAAAAACAAAACACTAAACCAATTACTGTTCATCTGATGAAATCTATTCATCGCTCACAAGATATGGAGAAATGTGTGACAAAACCCGCAATCATTAGTGTAGAGGCCGTCAATACTTGTCTAAAGACAGAAAACGAGTTAACCCCTGTTCAAAATCGAGAGTCAGTGGTAACAACACCAGAACCACAGTTACAACTTATTCCAAGTCGTGACTCACATTCTCAGAGCAATTCTCACATTCCTTTTCATCAGTACTTCAATAGACAATTGATTTCCCCCGAAATGGCTTATAATGAAAGCAAATTGAGATCACTCGCCCTCTCTTCTGATTTAATTGATTTGCGTTTAGCGGCCACTCGTTATGCTAATGCTTTTCATCCTTTCGGACCCTTAAGGCGACACGACCTGTCCCTACCCATCCATAATTCACCGGCTGTTTCTCAACAAATACCACATTCATTGAGTCATAAATTCTATGAGCATTTAATACCTCGATATGACGCCCGAACACTACTAATGTTACCGACAGTCACTAATATGATGAGCTCCGGCTCAACGAGTGGTGGCAATCCATTGGCATCCAATTGGTTGTTGTCTAATCTGGTCAGAAATTAATCCTCAATTTTGAACAACAATAGGGATCCCTTCGCACAACTCATTGTGTGATAATTCAATTGAAGAGCACAACAAAAAACTTTATTCAATATATTCTATAAATACTTATAATTTTTGTTCAATGATTTTGATTTTGATTTTTGCAAATGTATGTCATCATTGATTCATCAATAGAAAGGTTAAACTAATCGTTGTATTATTGATTAGCTCTGAATATTGTGTACCAGATTTAGGAAAAAAAACCTTTGAAATGTTCATTGAATTAAATTGCAGTCAATCCTAATCTTTAGATGTCTTGAATTGTAATTTTAGTTTTGATTTGTTAGACGGAGTGTGTAATCAATTGTCTTATATATTGAATAATAAATTACTGAAAAATTATTGTTTTTAAATCATTTGAGGGAATAATTTGTTTCTCATAATAAAACTTTATTTTCATTTATTTTGGGCTCATTTTTATATATTAATTCATAAATTAGTGGTCAATGAATTATTCGGTAAAGAATTTATGTAAAACTAATTTATTCATAACTTTTGACTCATTTTTCATTGTTTTCTCATTATTTTTATTGATAAGTGTTTTATTGATACAATCAATGATAAGAGACTTAATAATTCAAAGGGATTCCATCCATAAAATCCAAGATTATTTAAATATTTTGATTTTATTTATGAAAATAAGTTCTATTAAAATATGTTTTGGTAGTCATTAACATAAATTAATTGAAAGCTTGACATCGAAGTGGGTTTATATCTGAAATTAGGCTTTTCTTTAAGTCCATCAGAGATGAGTTATTTTATGCAACTTTTCTTTATCGTTGAAATTCAGTTAATCCTTACTTTAATCTGATATCAAAATATAATTTCAATAAAATTAATATTTTTGTTATTATTAGAATTGTATGACTTTTGAGAAGAGAGTTCTCCCAAATCTGGTTTACTATTGTTTTTATCATAGATTTGGATATTTTGAGACTAAATTATAATATAAATTAAATATTGGTTTTTATATAAATAAAAGATAGAAACTATTCTTTAAATTAAAATAATTTAATTGAGTTTTTCATTTGAATAATGAAGTTTTGATTAATTATCTGTTAATAAGAATGGGATTTAAGTCAAAATGGTTTGACAGCACAGAATAGGTTTTCCCATAGAAGGAAGTGATGATCAATCAGGAATTCATTTAAAATTTAAACCTTTAATGAATTGGAAAATTGAGAAAATACTACTAAAATGGGATAATATTTTTCAATGGAATTCTTAATAACCAATTAATTCAAAAAAATTACTTTTTGTTGAAAAAAAAGTTTTACAAATGAATTGAAAATTTATTTAATATTAAAAACTAATTTTGTTAAAAACGTGATTCAAATTAATTGTTAATTATTTAGTGAAATAAAATTATAAATCAATTCATAAAAAGTAAAAAATAATTTTATGGATAGATTTTAATGAATAAAAGAATACAAAAGATTTGACGGAGTATTCACTAAATGTTGTTAATTAAAAAAAAAATCATCTTTGAAATAGCATTTCAAACAAGTAACTTTTGATAAATACTTCGAACTATTCATCGAAAATATGTCGAAAATTAATTATAAAATATTCAATGAATACAATCAGAGTTTAAATTTTGTTTTAATGCAATTCAATGAGAATAATAAAATATGATAGATATTTCAAGAAAAGGCCTTCAATACACCTTTTTAAATATGTCTCTCATTTGATATGTTGTGTTAAAATATTATTTGAAATATATTTTGAAATTCTCTTATATTTCAAGTTTAAGTTCAAGTTTATTGTATAGAATCCTAGTTTGAAATCATATAAGAAATAATTATAATAATAATAATAATAATAACTTATATTTTAAAGGAAAACCTCAAAAATTTTTGCATATTTATTACAATAAATTTAAAGTATAATTAACTAATAATATATGAAATATATTTCATTCACGCCATACATAACCTAAAAATTAAGTAAAAAAAATTATTATTTATCACTGAATTGGAAGATAGAAAATATAGTTTTCTTTTATTTTTTTCATAATATTGTTCTTAAGAAAAATAACAAATAGATTTGTGTGACATCCGCCCAGACATATGAGCACTGGGCCAAACTTGTGCAACAAATAAACAAGTTAATAAATAATAAGTTTACCTTTTATTTATAGCCTGTCTTTTGTCAGTTTAAGTGATTTTTTTTAAATAAAAAAATAGAGATAAAAGAAATTCAAGAAAATTCTTTTGAAGAAATTTAGTTTTTAACATAAAATGATTTCAATGGAAAGTCTTTTGTCTCAATTAAATAGAATTGATTTGAAAATCCTCTTAAATTAGAGCAATGAAAAGGCATTTTTCCTTTTGAAAGTACCGAAAGCCAGATGAAGGACATGAAGAAGAAGAGGCATAAGAAGAATAAATGTTCTCACAATAGGAATATTTGCTCCAAATTTCAATTCAGACATTGTTTTTGATTTTATTGTTACTTTTCTGTTCAGTTTAGACACGATTTTGGATTACTATTCAGCTGTGAATTAATCCAAAGAGGCGTCCATTCAGTCGTAAATCAGACTTTTATTAAAACTTATAACAGAATTACATTAAATATTTTCGTGAAATTATTAATCGTGTGTTCAATGAAAGGATTAAATGATTTTTTTTCTTAAATTCTAATAAATTCAATGCAAGTGTTGTTTATTTTCCAAAACTATGAAATCAATTAATAAAAGAAAAAGTCATCAAATGATTCGGTTTTGTTTACTCGTGTAAACTCCCACTCACTTATTGCTTAAACATTAAAACATTTGAGTCAATCAAAAGGTCAGCGACTGATAGCGAGACAGACGAGTGATTATCTGAGGTCGTGTTCTAGCATATAATTAACTCGACACTTGAAATTAACTTTCTCACAATAAATCAATTTTTTTTCTTGAATAAGCATGTTTTTTAAAGTTTCCTGTTAATTTTTTTTTATTTGAGAAGAATTAGATAAAGAAAGAGAATGGATTTGTATCTGTGCAAGTGGTAAATACATCTTTTTATGTGTGAAGAGCTCGAGTATGTCAGTAGGCCAGAGGTAAAAGCATAGCGGGAATGTGCCGGTGCTGTAATGATCGGCAAATTATAGACAGGTTTTATTCCTATTCTTATTTTTATCTATTGAGGGTCACATTAACGCCAAACCTATGGTATGCCTAACAAATAGCTAATAACTGCATAGACATCGACAATACATTAGTATTTTCATTCTGTGCTGTTATTATCTAAATAGAAATATTATGTATTTTTTTCTTTTTTATCGTTCACTGGTTTCGTATATTTTTAGGTGAAATGCATTTTCTCTGCAAAAGAGAAGTCAGTTTTCTTTTCACATCTCATTTGTCTTATCTCTTCTTTTTTCTTCGAAGAATATCTAATTATTTATTCATTTGTAATGTTATTAAATATTCTAATGTTTTCAAAATTACTCTAAAATTTCCATATTCATAATCAGAAGGTCTTCACAGAGGGGTGTCCTGACAGACACTGGTATTCACAGATACAGGATTGTGAGCCAAATCTAGAGGTCGTTTAACTATATTTGTTATCAGTTATTGTGAGGCAAATCATATCTCAAACATAAGAGAAAACCATATTCTTTACTAAATAAATTTATATTAATTCTGAGTAATACTCAATGAATAGATTTTAATATTTATTGTAATTCAAACACAAATCTAAAGCGATTATAAAAGTCTTACTCTTTATTATAAATACATAAACAATAAATTAGTTTTTATTATTTTTTATTTATTTTATTAGTTTTTCAGTATTTGGTGTCCAATAGAATGGAATTAAGAACTCTTTTTCTTTTTATTGAATTTAATTTTAGTTCATATTTAGACCTCAAATTAAGAAGAAAAGAGAGGAGAGAGAGAGAGAGAGAGAGAGAGAGAGACCAAGTTTATGACCGCTTTGTAACAGAATTTACATTATTATATTAGAATCTAATGTCCTAGAATGAATATTTTTTGTTTTATTATTAATAGGGGCAGTGTTTGAATGTTTCTTCATTTTATTAAACAATTAGTTTATATTAAGTTCAGTTAAAGACAAATAAAATATATAAAATCCTTTTGAGTTAAATATAAGTTTATAAAAGTATCCGCAATAGTCTTAAATGTATTTGCATTGCATTAAAATAAGTCAAAGTAGAGTTTATATGAGAAATAAATGCATTCAAATAAAACAAAAAGCATTTAATAATATTTAAACGAACGAAACATAGGATGCAATGCATGAAATCCATGCGATTATTATAATTAATATTTAATTTTCTATACGTTTTTGTAATAAATCTCTTCTTTAAGAGAAGAGAAAGTGTTTTAAAAAAGTTTTCTTTTAATGTTTTGTTTTGCGATACACTTCCTGACAGAGATAGTGAAAGGAAAGGTTTACTCTCTCATAAATATTCATAAAAATCTAATAGGAGAGCACAAGCCCTTTACCAGATTATGGTTGTCCTCAGAATCACTATTATTATGTAAATCATTGTTTTTGTTTAAAGATTACTATAATTAAAAGCATTAGTTTTTTATATTTAAATGTTTTTATTTTAAGTTTAGACCACTTTTTTAAAACCCTTTGAAGTATTGATTCTTTTAAATAATTGATATAAAACTGTTTTTTTTAAATTGGAATAAATTAAATTTGAAATAATTTTAGAAAAGATTAAATCAATTCATTTATCAAAAAATTTATTACATTTTTAGAGTACTTTTTTTTCTAAAAATATTTTGAAAAATATTTGGGTATCAATCGATTGAATCTCATTAGAAATGAATGAAAGTAGTGTTTGAATGACAAAAAAGTTTAGTAGAAAATCATTTTTATTGATAACAAGTGTTTATTAAACAAAACACATTGTGTTAGACCTGATTCTGATATATTCTTATCGATATCAATGAACAGCACATAAAAAAACATCGATTTCAGATCGACAACAGATTTCTGTTTCGATTCTTATCTGATTTAAAGCTAAAAATTGATGAGAAATAAATCATTTAATATATTCGTAAACTTGTTTTTACTTCATTGACGAACAGAATTGGGAAACGGTTTAAACGACTTAATCATTATTTGATTGAAGTTTTCTTGTTTTCAAATTTTAGAAACAATTTTATTCCGAATTAAAAGTTTAAATAAGTTTTTAAGTCCAAACAATTGATAAAAATTCATGACTCAATTCTCTTTAAAGGATAAGACTTACCATAAGAATAGTAAATATGATAATAAAACCTAAATGTTAACACCGGTAACAGACTTCAACTCATTTTATTGTCTTTTCATTGAAAAAAATAGAATAAAAAATTATACATTTTTTTCCAAATTTAAACTTCACTTATATTTGAAATAATTTAATGAATCCTTTGATTTATCTAAATCTTATTGAAGAAACATAAATGAACATGGTAGAACTATGTTAGAATTGTGTTAGAATCAAAACCTGATTTTTATTCGTTTTATTTTAATTATAGTCCATTATTTTATTCAAAAATAAATCGTTTCTAAAGATTAATATTTTTTTATTTTAAAAAGTTTTATAATTTATTTTTTTTAATGAATAGAAAATTGAGCTTGTTAAGCCTTATTTATTTGGAAATTATTCCTCAGAGAATATATCCTTTCGTTTTTTCTTATGGGAAAATCACTTTCTATGAGACAAATGATAGATAAGATTTCGCTATTTGTTGAGGAAAAGGAACAATTATTTATCATTATTTAAGCATGATCATTCTTCAAAAAATAAATTTATCGATTGATATTTGATTAGCAAAGAAACGAAATGTGAAAAAGAAGAGGATTTCACCGTTTAGTCAACTGTTGGAGAGTTTAATATTTGTTGTTCGCTATCGTCTAATACAGAACGACCTCTTTTCGTGTCAGCGGGTCAGGCATTGCACATGTTATAGCACAGCATAACAGCTAATGCCTATTCGGCTTTACCTGTGATCTTATGCAATGTGATTGTTATGATGTTAACAGTGTTTGGGAAGCGCTAACATCAAACCCCCCCTTTCCAGTACTGACAAGTCTTCTCATATATAAAGCTCTCATTCCTTACAATTATTTTATTATTCACTGAAAAAGATTTCTTGAATTAAAAGTTAGTTTCGATATAAGTTTTAAGAGAAAAGTTTTATTTAATATTCAGTGAATCGACGGAACATTTTTTAAAGTGCTTTTCAGATAAAATTAAAAGTTTTTTTTCATTGAATTAAATATTGAAAATAAGTTCTTCTTATCTGAAAAGTTTTTTTTTCAAGAGTTTTATTCATTGAATTAAATATTTTTTTATTCAAAAAGTGTTGAAATTTGTGTTCAAAATGTTTGGACTTAAAGTTTGTGATAAACTCTTACTTTTAGTGAACTTATGTTTATATTTCAGTCAATATTCATGTAATGCCATTCATAACAATACATTTGCGGCGCCACAGATAAGGTCAGGCGGTTGGACACCAATACCCACTAATAATAATAAAAACATTAAAACAGTTGGAAGTGTGGATAAAGTAGTCAGTGAGTCAATACAAGTGTCCTCTAAAGTACAGCACATCCCTGAAAAAAAGAAGACTCAAGACTCTGAAATGTTGCCCATCCCAGTTATCAAGCCACACCGACATGGAGCTACTCTTGGCTTTGACTTGCCTGAGCAAGGTCTCACACTCTACCTGGACATCAACGAATTGGCAACGAAACCAATGGCTCAGAATATTGGTTTAAAAGTAGTGTCACATGAGACTCACCAAGCACAGCAGTCCCAAACACAGTCACTAAATCACGTCAAGTCGAATGAGAGCTCCCCATCGCGTCTGAACAGCGGTTCTTCCAGTAATAATCATTTATATTCTGGCAAAGAATCGCCGCTCTCGCAGTTCGTTAACAAAATGCAATCTTTGAATAACAATAACAACAATAATAATAATCACAACAATAAAAACAGTCCTCTAAAGGCCAGTCCTATAACTGTGGCTAAAATTCAAAAACGAGTGAAATCTTTGCGAAATATTGGCTCATATGAAGGCAATGGAGGCGCGCCCTCACCCGCTTCGAAGCCCTCTTCGTTTGCAAAACCTACAAATAAATATCACGTCGGGTACGTCCGACCAAACGATCTTCAGAAAGCCCTCAAACAAGTAGGTCTGAACCAGGATAACATTCAAGTAAACAATCAGAATAATTTTAATAATAATAATAAGAATAACAATAATAATAATAATTACCAGAGAAATAATAATTTAGCAAGTATTAATACTAATAAAAATTTGGCAAGTAGTAATAATAATAATAATAATAATAATCATAATCATAATCCGAATCCCAGTACCCGAACCGTTATAATCAATACTCATTCACTAAATAATATAAATTATGACAAACTATTCAATGAACCGAATAAGAAGTTGGGAGGACTCGAAACTTTCACTCCTAATCCCAACAAATACTTTAGTCCCATATCTGTCGACAAAAGCTTTGGATCACAACTGAATGCAAACACTAATGGAAATCAACAGAATATTAGGGGAGAGGAAAGACCTATTATAAACTCTCCTCCGCAGTCCAATTCTTATACCTATTCATCACTACAAATGCCGATTAGACCCAGTGTTCAATTCCCTGTTCAGGAACAGGAGAAAGAGGTCCCAGAAATACAAAAACCGGAGCAACCCGTTCAACAGACATCTCAAGAGGATATTGACTTCGATAATGAAGTGACGACAAGAAAGACCACAACATTACCACCCATTCTTCCACCTCAAGAGGAAGACCAACAACAGAAAGAGTTTGACGATGACATCGAACAGACCACCGAATCACTCGGTGAGAACCGATATGATGAGCCTCAGAGACAGGTCAGTAATGGAGAGGAACAGACCGATAATGTAGTCGAAGACAAAAAGCCAATGATTTCAGTGGTGACCCCCACCACAAATGGACAGGTCATACCTTCTATAGACGAAGATACAATAATCAAACCATTTCCTGGACCTAAACCACAGGAACTAATGGATGGCTGTTCTTCAGTTCAACAAAATTGTCAACAAATATGTGACGCAAAAACAGATAATTTGATATCAGAGGCCGCGAATATCAGAGAAGTGGCGAATAAACTAAAAGCCGATAATCTTTTAAACACTTTTCCAACACTTATGGATGAACTCCAAAATATTGTAGACTTTGCTTCGAATGAGGGCTATACTATAATTCTGCCCTCAAATGAAGCCGTTTCACGACTACCGCCTAATTTGTTAGAGTTCTGGAAAAATAATGCCAACTCTTTGACACCATTTTTTGACAATCATATCATCGAAAGGGCACAATCTCTGGAAGAGATGCGTTTGGCGGACATTATTCAACCGAGAAGTGCCTCTAAATTGCGAGTCCAACGGCCACACAATGATTCCTACACAATTAATGGGGAAAGAGTTGTGATGGGCAACCAAGTGGGCCCTTCAGGCGGTCAGATTCATGTGATCGATGGCATTCTTTACCCCAATTCAGACAAAGACATTATGGATACTCTGAAGTCGTGCAACCGTTTAGACGGTTTCGTTACTCTCGCGGAAGGAACGGGTTTTGCCGATACTCTTAAACAAAGTGAGTAATTTCCTCAATCATATACCGATTGTACTGTAATTATGTCTTTTTATAAAAGTTTTTTGAATTAAAAACAAAACACTTTCTTATTATTAATATAACAATAATAATATGATATCATTAATACCACTACCGGTTCATTCAAATAATTTATCCCTTAATGTTATACTTTATTTAATTGACACAATCTCTCTATCCTTTCCTATATTTCTCCCTTTCTTTTCTCTGCCTTCCCTTTCTCTGTCTCCTCTCAATTATTATTTTGATTTATATCTTCCAAATGAGTCTAAACTTTTATTTCTTAATTAATTTAAATTTTTATTTAATCTGACAAAAGGCGGACCCTTTACTGTATTTGTTCCGAGTAATGAAGCGCTACAAAAAGTGCCCGATAATGATCTGGATGTAATCAGGAATAATATGACTGCACTTAAAGGTCAGTGAACTCGGGTTTTGACAAACTTTAGATAAAAACTTTTTACTTAATAAAAGTGTTTTTTGAAATTAATCTAAAGATCAGAGTTTAGAGACTTTAATGTAAAGTCATTTAAAAACTTATTATTTTTCTCTCAGTTTTTCCTAACAATGAATTCGTTTATTTTTCTGAGCGCTTTATTCTGTGCTGTTTTGTGAAACTTTTCTTCACTCCATTTATACATAAATAGCATTTATATTTTTTCATTATTATTATTATTATTATTTGATTGTTTACTTAGTATTTATATAAAGAAATGTTTGACACAATACCAAAGAAAATAGTAAGTAATCAGAGATTATGAAATACTCTTCTTTTGGCCTCATTTACCAAAAAATGTTTGTTTTTGTTGTGATTTAGCGGTTGAAGTAAAGCGTCCACTGAGAAGTCATAGGAAAGTGTCCCAAACACTTGTTATGGAGAGTTTAAGGTTACTAAAGTGGGTGTCCTCTTTGACTAAAATCATTGTCTTTATGTTCCCATAGTTTGCATTTAAGTGTCAAAAAGGGCTAAAAATAATTTCGGGTAAAACTTATTTGTGGAATACCTCTTACTTTAAGCCACTAAACAAATGAAAGAGTCCTCTCTTTTTAGAAGTTTTATTTGATTTGTCTGTTTGTTTGGCAAACAATTGTATAATATTTCATAATTTTTATTTAAGAACAGATAAGAAGACAAATATAAAACGCAAACATTTTTCAG
>JAQIXI010001172.1:0-15158 GCA_034700165.1 Galumnidae sp. Gr-Ori-00277 | reverse complement strand
CGATATCATTGTTATTAACAATTAATGTCTTCGAACTCAACAATTGTCCACAAATTGAGAGGATTTTGAATTTGAATGTTTGGTTTACTATAGTAGTCATTAAATACATTTATTAATAGGAATACATAAATTAATGTAAAAATAAGTAATTTTCTGCTGTTTTAAAGACTTAACTCTTTTGAGTCAAACTTTTGAGTGAAACAAAAACTGAATAATAAAAATTTAACGTCAATTAACAAATAGTTTCGGGAATTTCCTAAAAATCACTGATTTTCTAATGAAAATTAAAATCCAAACGAATTGTAATGCAATTGATTTAACTCTAAATATAAGAAACGATTCATTCTTTTAATAAAATTTTATTAAAACGAATACAAATTGAAATTAATTTAAGAATTTTGACAAAAGAATTGAATTACAAATAAAAAGTAAATTAAATCATAAGAATCGAAATTAATATCAAAACTGAGAGAATGAAAGCATTGGCCAAAATCGGTGCCAAAGAATTCCAGGAATAGTCGTCACAATTGGAGGACTCGTATTGTTTGCAATCGCCGGCTAACGTTCCGTGAAATTGAGCGCAATTTTCTTTAGTGGCCGAAGTGTTTGAATCTGAACACTCTTTCGTAACGTTGTCGTACACTTCTTTTGCGGTGATGTCTGCACACCACCTAAACTTCTGCAGAAGTGATGGAATAAGAGGTGAAAAATGTGGCAAATATTAGATAAGACTAAGTTCTCACCGTAAACCCCATACAGGCTCCGTAATGTCTCGAACAACAAGACCTTGCTGACCTTTCCTGATTGTCTCCACCAAATCCAAACTTTCGGCTAACACATAAACTAGCCTCTTTTAATATACGATCGCATTCGATAGGAACACCCGTTACTGCACTGAATAGAAACAAAAGCACTGCTTTTGACCACAAACTCATAACTCTTTTCATTCAAACTCTGAATAATAAAAGTCTTAAGAAATTAACGAATGGTTTCGAAAATTATCTAAAAATAACTGAATTTCTAACGAAATGTAATTTAAATTCAAACGAATCGCAAAACAATTAAACTATGAATTAAAACTATAATAAAAGTTTTATTAATTTTAAATAATTTTTGACTGAAAACGAATCGCAAAACAATTAATTTAACTCTAAATGAGTGCAAATCGTCTGCAAAAGAGTCAACGAATTGTAGTTTAAGTCTAATCACGGGATCCGACGACTCGTCACTAATTCTTATTCACAATTTTGTGTTAAAAATGATTGCAATCGATATGATTGGCGTCAATAAATGTAATTTATATCCAAAATAATTGAAAAAAAATTGATTTAACTTTAAATATAAGAAACGATTCATTCATTTAATTAATAAAATTTTATTAAAACGAATACAAATTGAAATCAATTCAAGAATTTTAACAAAAGAATTGAAATACAGTACTCAATCATTAATTTGAACAAGTTTGGTTTTGGACATTTGGTTCAAATTATCGGTTGATTCAAATTAATGGTTAACAGAAAGAACCCCCCATTTAAATGTATAATTAAGTGGTTTTATTAACAATTAAGCAAAAATTCATTTATTTATGTTTGTTTAGATTTATAATAAGTGTTTGAACTTATTTTTATATGAATTATCCATAAAATCAAGACTTTTATTCTGGTTTTACATAATCTAAAAGACATGGCCCTTGATTTGAACTATAAGAAACATTTTAACTGTAGTTTCTTTGGGTTTCAAAATATAATTTTTATAATAATTTTTGTAATTTAAAACAAATTATATTTTTCTTTAATTATTAATCTTTTATAAAATTTTCTCAAGATTTTGATCAAAAAATATTTTTACAACAAATTATAATTAAAATCTTCAATCAATTACAAAATTTTTACTCAAATATAAACTGTATATAATTTTTGAAAAATTAGTTCAAACTATTGATAGCACTTTCTATAGATTTTATAAGATTTGGTTTTCATTTTTGTTCAAATTAATGGTTAGTTCAAATTATTGATACTTCAAATTATCGGTAGTTTTTTAGCATTAAGTCTATGGGAATGGGTTTTTGGTTTTAGGTTTTGGTTCAAATTTACCGTTAGTTCAAATTATCGGTACTTCAAATTAACGATTGAGTACTGTATTATTAATATTTTATGAAAAATAATGCATTTAATTCCTTTGGTTTGAAATATATATAAAAAGAGGTATAAAATAAGACATTAATTAAAAAATTTAAGAACTTTTATTAATGCATTTATAAACATGGTTATTTATAGCGTTAATCATATATTAAACAATTGATTAGAAGAAAGTTATTATAATTCTTTCAGTCAATAGTTTACTGAATGGACTTGAAATAGAAATAATGATCAAGGTAAACATTTCTTGTTTCAAAAAATTGGGAAAACTTTGTATATAAAAAGAACATAAATTGAGCTCTAATTCAATAAAAATAACATTTTTAAACGATATAAACAAAATATAAACAATTTTAAATTTAATCTTGTTAATGTTTATTTATTTTCTAGATCATTAGATAAATTAAATTTTAATATAAAGTGATTTTATAGTGGAATACTTTTTTGTATAAAATATTATAGAAATTAAATTACTTCAAAAAAAGTCTATAATATTATAAAAATTGAATTTTGTTTAGTTTATAATAAAGTTTCGTAATTTTATTGACGATAGAAGTAGTATTAAATAACAATTGAATTAATTATAATAAATAAATAAATAATTTTTAATGGTTTCAAATATTGAAAATTCAAATAATAGTAAACCTTGTTCTTTTTACAAACATTAGGGTCAGCCATTTTACATCGAACCAGAGAACATAAATTAGGATTACATTTATTAGCTTGGTTAAATTGCAACATATAATATTATTTTAATAAATTCAAAACTGTAATTGTTCAAAAGTGTTAGTAAATACTTTCAAAAGAATTGAAAATTGTTTTTAATTAATTATTTACATATTTTTTAATTATTTTTTAAATTTAAAGATTTCATTATTTTTATAATTCAATTCTTAAATTTATTTTAAATATTAAGTTATCAAAAAATTTATTTATTAAAAATTAAATCAAAATTTTATAATATATTTTGTTATAAACTCTAACTATTTCTCAATTACCATGTTCATTTGCATTAATTGCTATTAACCAAAACATTCATAAATATTTAAGGAATTACTTATAATAAGCATTTCTTAAATTATTTAAAAATATATTTATATATAAAATAACAATATAGTCAATAAGTTTTCAACTATTTGAGCTAACTCAATGAAACTTGGTGCACTAAAACCTGTTATTAAAATACTTTAGATTACCAAGATCAAAATAATTCAAGTATTATTTGAACAGGGTCAATTCCATTTTTCAAAATTTTTAATTTCGCATGCTTATTTTTTCTAGATTAACAAGAATTTTGAAAAACAAAAAACACCTTTCTTTTCAATTTATTGATCTAGTTTATAAAACTATACGAAATTAATGAATAACTTTTAAAACCTTTAGGATATAAATTTGTAAATTATTAGAAAAATATACTAGATGATTGAAAAATATCTTAAATGTCTTAAAGTTAAAACTAAACCATATATGGGGTTAAAAAAGAATTTAATTGCCTCAAATACAGGAGATATAGGGAAGAAAAGAGTCTCTCCATAAAAGACCACGAAAGTATATATAAAATATTTTTGATAAGAATTATGAAAATTATCAAAATAGGCTAAGAAACTGTAAATTAATTATTTAATTAAATAATTATATTACTTTTTCAATATAATTATGTTTTTGGATTAAGTTCAAATGACAGTTATTAATTTAAATATTTATTTTAAATACAGTACTTTATTAAAAACTGTAACAAATTCTTTATAATTTTTAAAAATTATGCAAAAATTTTTATTTAATTAAATTTGGTTGGTTTGAAAAAATTTGTTTAAATAAATAATAAATTTATTTTAAAAGGTGTTAGTAAGTCGATTATAACTCTCAATTTTTAAATTTTTTTATTATATTACACTTAAATAAGTTTATTATAAAAATTCCTGTAAATTTCGTTAATATTTAGAGTTAGAATATATTCGTTATTAAAAATAAGACAACTCTGTCTCCTCCGTAATTAACAAAAAGAAAAAAATTTATCATATGCTCACCCCGTTAAAAATTATACATTAAACAAAATTTTAATTTTTAGCTAGGTAAGACTATTTATTTTAATTTTTTGCTTTGTTAATAATCATTGAATGTTTTCTTAATAAATATTTAGAGTAATGGGGTCTCTATAAATACCTAAATAAATTGAAAAAGTCCTTTGAGTAACTTCCATATATTTCTCAAAAATTACCCAAACGTTTGCGTATCCAGTGACCAGTACGTATGCAGTGCAATCCACACACGTCACAAAATAAACTTCCTTTTTTAAGATTTTTAAGATGAGCCATTTTTAATTTTTAATTAAATAAAAATTTTTGTAAAGTAAAAAATTAATACAAGATAAAATTATAGGTTTTAAAACAATTTAAATTCTTTAATAATTAGAAAGTACAAACATACAGCCAAATATGATATCCATTAATAAGGGTTTTACTTTCATATCCCTTAAATATTATCAATATATACGATTTCAAGATTATTTTCTTTAAATCCAAATATTTTTTTCTGTATTTTTAGGGAAAAAATTATTTTTTGGAATTTTAAAACATACTTTATTATAATTTTTTAATAATTTTAATTTTAGCATTTAATTATAATAGAATATATTATGTTATTCAAGGTAATTTATAAATAGCCTGATTTATTTAAAACAAAAATAATTTTTTGGCTAGAATTTAATTTTTAAAATTAGTTTATATTTACATATTATAAGTATAAAATAATATAAATCAAAATCAATTAATAATATATCAAAACTGTAACTTAAACTTTATAAATCTTAAAAATTATTCTAAAAATTTCAATTTAATAAATTTGAAAGAATAGATTTTCAAAATAAATTTTACTTTTAAAAGTTGTTATTATAAGTAAATCGTTAGTAAACTTAATAGGGTATTTTAATTCAAATTTTTTAAGTATAAATTTTTAGCGAAATTTAATCAAATGTTTATGGATCTCTTTTAATAAACAAATGGATTTAAATTTTTTATTTTATTAATTATTAAATTATTCGAAAGTTAATGAGTGAAAAAAAATTATTTTTGATTAAATTCACTGTATTTTTGTATTCTGTTCAGTTTTAATTAATCTAAAAATATTTTTACTTACTTTAATGTATGTTAAAAAAACATATATATTTTAAGTTATCTCAAAATTATTTATTGTTGTGCGAGAGTTATAGTCAAATTATTCTTTTATTAATTTTAATTTTAAATTTTTCAATAAAAAAAATTTACTTACATAATGATCATTGTACATTTTCGGACAAAAAAATGAAAAACCATACATAATATCTTTTTTTAAAAAAAATATTAAACCACATAATGTATCCAAGCTAGGTACATTTAAAGAAATATAATAAATTTTAACTAAATATTTTAATATTTTAAAAATACCTAGTGAAATTTTTTGATTTTTAAAAAATTATTAGTTTGACTGTTATAAGTCAATGGATTTAAGTTTTGAATTAAAAGAATATATAAAATAAATTATAATTAAAAATTAAATTATTTAAAAAAATATACAAAAGTTTGAAAAAAACCCGTTTTTAACATTTTAACGCATTTTTGTTATGTTTTCTGTTATTTTTCTTATTAATTACAGTCATCGTTTGGATTTTTAATATAGAACATTATAATTTATTAGGGAAAAAAATTTAAAACTGTAATTTTTGCTATATTATTTATTTTTATCGAACACTATTTACCAATTTGCAAAGTTAAATTTTTTTGGGATAATAAAAATAAATAATATAGCAAAAATTACAGTTTTAATTTTTTTTTCTCTTTTAAATTATAATGTTCTATATTAAAGGTCTCTATAAACCTTTGAAAGTTCTCTGTAGAGATAAAACAAAGATAAATTATAATAAAATGAATTTTCTGGAAAATTTTCAATATTATAATAATTAAGAAATTAATTAAAAATTACATTTTATTCATTAATTAGAAAATTTTATTCTATAGCGCGGGTAGATTAAAGCAAATCCAAATACTATATATTACTCTGTAAATGTAATGAAAAACTAAATGCATTTAGGGATCGTTTGCGTGAACTAGACCGGGTATGAAGCAGGGATGCTCAAAGGAAGGTATAGGCCAAATACCCCCTGTCTCGAAAAGTCGGATACCCCCCTCTTCCCAAAGGAGAAGAGAAAAATCGAAGAAAAATTAGCGAGATAATGAAATAAATCAAACAAAAATGAGAGAAATAGCTGTAAATAATAATAAAAATATAATAGAAATGCATAATAGCATTAAAATTACAGTTTTTAGATGAAAATTTTTTTGACTCCAATATTTCTAAGACTTATAGTTTGTGAAAAACTTGGAAAAATCCATTTTTTGTCAATAATTCTTGATTTTTAGCTTCAATTAATACAAAATATGTTAAATACAGTTGTATTACATGCATTTAAGAAGAAAAACACCTAAAAAACTACCTATAAGTGAATTTATAGCCATTATTACGATTTGGAAAATATTCCCCCCCCCCCTATACCCCCTCCCTGTGAAAAATTTTGGTAATACCCCACATGTCTTTTCGAAAATTTTTGAACCATACCCCCGAGGACCCCGAGCATCCCTGGTATGAAGATATAGTTGACGCTAGTGGTTAGTTCACCAAAATAGTCATTTTATAATCCATAGTTTTAATCGATACAAATAATGATAAATTAGATATAAATGTTGTTAAAAGCAATTATTTAGTAAAAGATCGATTTTGATTTCACATTATTTTGATTTTTCGGTATTTTATAAAATTCTATTAATATTGGAATAATATTTTAAATTATGTTCACTTAAAATCACTGGTCTTTTGACACCCTTTCCTACTTTATTAATAATTTAATATTTTTCTTGATTGGAAAGGGGATGTCATACTTTGAAATTGATATCAACTGAATCAAATTAAATTGTTTGTAAAACAATTTCTGACTCATTTAATTATTAAATTATGAAATTTTTTATTCTGTATATATAAACAATTTTGTTCTAGTTCGTTTACATTTTTAAACTTAAAATGCATATAAAATGAGAACTATATATGATATTTAAAAAATTCAAAAACATCCTTGCTGTTCGTTTCAATTAGAACTAATACTTTAAGAAAATAATTATATAAAAATTTTCTTTGTTACAAAAAAAAATTATCTTATTAAAATCAATACTTGTGCTTGTTATAATGAGAGTTGATAAACCAAACTTATATTATTTAAAGGTTATGTCAATCTTTATAAGTGGTTAAAAAGAATTTCCCCAACTCTTTTGGTAACAAGACGAATTTTGAAAAATTGTGATAATACAACAAAAAATATAGTATATCCGGACATATCTACAATTATGTTGACATTTGATTAAAGATATTATTCAAAGCAAAATTATTTAGTATTTGTAAATACAATCCATGAATTAAAATATTATTTTCTAACAAAAAAATAATTTTTTTTTGAGACAATTTCAATCTCGAATTTTTTTTTGTCAAAATTAAGCTAGGTAAATAATTTTTGCAAAAATTTTTAAATAATTATATGCTCTACTGTGATGAAAATATTATTTGAGTCAAATAACTTTTAACAAAAGTATGACATCCTCTTTTTCCCACTTCTGAAGACAGTATGGTAAAATTTTTATCTTCGCCTTTTATTTTATATTCCTGAAATATGGCACTCTCTAGAGATGTTATATTTTTAATAAACAAAAACTAATTTCATTTAATATAAAATTTGATTGAATAATAAGTTGAATATTAAATTATTTTTTCATTAACGTTGTATCACGATAAAAACTTTATTAAACTTAAAATACTGACAAAAGCTATTAATAATTTTAAGCCAAGTAAAGTATAAACAATTTTCATTACATTTTTAATTAATCAAAAAATATTTTTGTTAACATCCAAATATCCAATTAAATTTAGAAGTTTTAATCAAGTTATCTTAAGATTATTGGAAAAGACAAAATCAACTGCAATTCATTTTGTGGTTATTTATTCTAAGGATTAACTAGATCATACAGTATAATTATAAATAATCAAAATTAATCAATCTTTTTAATTTATTCCTTAGGGACTTTAGTCCTGTAATTGAAAATACTTATTAAATTCATTTTTAATTATATTTTTAAAAATGGAATTAAAATATTTAATACATAAATATTTATTAAATAACATTTTTTGTAAAAAAAATTCAAATTAGTTTTCTTAAATAGTTTTTAATTTCAGTTAATATTTAATAAAAACATTTTGTTTAAATAAAAAAACATAAATTATGGAACTGGTTATATTATAATTTGAATATTGGGTGATTCAAAATATTAAAAAAATGTAAACTGAATCATATTAACTTTTAAACAATGTTTAAATTTAAACAGTTTATTTTTTTAAATAAAATAAATGTAAATTGAATAACAATTTGCTAATAATTTCAATGTTCTTAAAATATTAATTTAAATAAAGTTAAAATAAATAAAAAATATATTAAAACCAATTTTTATCAATATTAATTAATTTTTAAGAAATTAAATATTTATTTTGTTTAAATATATCCATAATTATTATATAATTTAAAAATTAATTGAAATGTAAACTCTAATGCAGACTCGAAACTTTAGCCACATGGGCTGAAATATTATATTATACTTAGTGCAATACTTAATGCACTAACCAACTTTATAAATTCATCAAGATATAAATTCAAAAAGCTTTTCCCTAATATATTTTTTACCTAGATTAAACCCTTTTCAGAGAGTTTTATTGAGCCGTTTGTTTACATTAAATTACTATTTTACTATATTTTTATATATCACTAATTTTTAAACGCTTTTCTTACTCATTATTAATTGATAGAATACATGTTTATAAATAGGCCTAATGAACTTGCATATGTTACATTACATAAACACGAATTCAGCTAAAAATATTGCTAAATGTTGAAGCCTGCTCTAATGTAAAATATTTATTATAAATTTTAATAAATAACTTTAAAAAATATCATTGACTTATTAAATTTAAAGCCACTTAAAACATATAATTAATTAAAAGTTAATAAAATAATAAAAAAATTAAAAAAAGTAAATATTAAAAACTATATAAACAATTGAATTTAAAAATTTTGTTTAAAAAATGATTAAAACCTTTTTGTGAAAAGAAAGTGATTTTATTGAATTAAACTTTAATAAATAAGATTTTAGAATAATATAAAATATTAATTAGTTTTCTGTTTTTTCTTTTTTTTTGAAAATATAATAAAGTTGTAAAGGGTGTAATATTTTTGCATTCTAAATTAAAGGACTCTTCGGAAGATCAAATTTTGTTGTTAGAATTTGATTAAATTTGGCATGCTAATAGAGCTGATATTAAGTAGTAGTAATCAGAAGTTATTTTGTTAATATTGTTAATATTGTTGTTTTGTTAATATTAAACACCTACAGATCAGTATAAACTCTTAATATTAGGGTAGGGTATTTTCAAAAATCACTAAAATCGCTAAAAATCACATATTAAGTGTTTTTCCTTAGACCTTTATAACCATATAACCCCCTTTAAAACTTTGGACATCGATTACATTATGATGCCATTGAATAAGAGAAGGTTTCAAGCTTTCCTATGATTTAACATTGGAAGAGCATCAATATTCACCCTATATGTTACTCTCATACTCAATGGCATCATGGTGTAATCAAGGATCAAAATAATTAATTATTGAAATTTTACAGTTTCAAGTGATCAAACCTATTGAAACTCATTGTATTTTTTAATACATACAAATTGAAAACATTTAGTGAAAGAATTTTGAAAATATTCTTTAAAACATTCTTGTTTTGACAACTCATATCCTGGATATATTCAGTAGTATATCTCAATATTATTTCACAATATTAACAAAATAACTTCTGATTACTACTACTTAATATAAGCTCTATTAGCATGCCAAATTTAATCAAATTCTAACAACAAAATTTGATCTTCCGAAGAGTCCTTTACAGTTTTTGGAAGTTTGAAACATAATGTATAATAAAATGTTTTAAATAATAATTCAGCAATAAGTAAAATCTTGTTTCAACTGTAATTTAATTTTTTGATTAGCTTTAAATAATCTTAAAATATTTTTATTTTTGTTTGGGTTCGTTGATTGATATAAAACGAAACTATATACTGCGTAAATGTAGTGAAAAGACAATCTCTTTAGATAAAACTGTAGTATAGTTTTGATTAAAGTTAAAAATATTTTTAATTAATACAATTATTTAAAGGGGAGATCTAAAGTCATTCAATTTTTAAAATTTAATAATTCAATTTAATTTTAATTATCAATTTTTCTTAAAAATTGTTTTAATTATTAAAATTTAATCAATATTGGAAATTGCAAATTTTTAAGATAAATAAAACAGATTTTTAAAATAAAATTACAGCTATTGGTAACAAGTGATAATTTTATTTTAAATTTTTATAGACTAATATATTACAAAATTACGTATAAATAATTGATTTTCATTATATTTTGAAAGTATTTATTAAAATTAAATGTTTGAATTTGTTTAAATAGTTGATCAATTTAAATTGAAGTTTAATAGGATAAATGTTTAGATAAATGTTTCTATCAAAAAATCTGTCACTAGTTAGATTATCAGTTTGGAAACAGGATGAGATATATTCCAAAAATTCTAATCTTGTTAATTTTAATTTATCTCAATATTTAACTGATATAAAATAAAATTTTTGTATTAATTTAATAAAATATCTACAATTTTTATAATTAAAACAAAATTTTTATTTTTAGCAATTTATTATAAATTTTTACCGTTTTAATTTGATTTGTAAATCTCAGAACTCAGAACGTAAACAACAGGAAAATTAGGCTAACAATTTTTTAATTTGAAAATTAAACTATGTTATAGTTATAAAAGAAGCTTTTTATAAAAATCCGAAAGAGAAATGAGCTAAGAATTTATTTAAAATACTGCAATTTTTGCTTTAAACCTTTGCAAGATTATTCTAAATTTCAGTCATTTATAAATTGGAGCAAGTAAACCTAAGATTTTTATTAATTTCTGTTAGGTTTTGAGTAAAATTTACAGTTTTAATCAAAAGTTTTAAATAAATTAAATTTTGATAAAATCAAAGAAATCCATGATATGAATTTAATACAGTAGAAGTTCCCAGTTGTTTAGGGGGCAAATGCACAAAAATCTGTAAACAACTCAGAACGTCAACAACAGGGAAATTAGGCTAAAATTTTTTTAATTTGAAAATTAAACTATGTTATAGTTATTAAAGATGTTTCTTATAATATTCAGTAATTAAAATCTGTTTTGAGTGATTATAAAGATATTTAAAGACATTTTCATTGATTTGATCCAAAGTATTCCTAACATTGTTTTGACATTCATTTTTGATAAAAAATATTAAATTATTCGTTGAATAATTCAATATATTTCTCATTGAATTTTATTAAATATTTCCCATAAAATATATTTAAGACTATTTTTCAATGAAATAAATTTTATTTTATAGTTTCCGCATTAAATGTAAATATTAATAAACAGTAGAAAATGAAATGTTGATTAAATGTAATCAAAAGTATAAACAACTCAGAAGTTTAAACAACTGAGGGCGAAAATTCTCGGAAGGGCTTTAACAATTGTTAATTAGTTAATAATTTTTTAACTTATCGTTTTTGTTGTGAAAAATTTTATCAGGGTTATTAATAATAACTTATTATTTTTAACTATTTGATTTATTCCAATTTTTCAAATCATATTAACACTGATTAATCTTGATAAAATTTATATTTATTTGTATTAAATTTAACATGATAGATTACAATTATTAAATAAACTTTGTGAATCTATTCAATCAATAATTAGTAATTTATTAATGCATTTAATTTAAAATTTTGAAATTATTTTTGATATCTTAAATAATTTTTACATAAAAATTATTCTAGACTATTTTACTTGAAAACTGCTTGAAAATCTATTCAAAAGTTATCAAAGTTTAAACGAGGAACATTTCCTAAAACTGACCCTCATATCCGCTAGATACTTTTACGATAATTAAAACTTATTTTAGGAAGAATTTAGAAAAAAAATTTTGCCGATAACAAAGGGTTTAGGGGCCAGAGGGGGTCAAAGTTTGGCTCAAACGAAGTTTGCTTAAGTGTAATGTTTTAGTGTAGTGGTTTTAATGCATAAGTAATACGGGAAGCCTCCCACTAAATGCTTATGCATAAAAGCCATGCATTGCAGAGAGAAAAAAATTTTAGTTCTTAGTATAACTCAGAGCAACTGATATAAAATGAAAAATAACTGTAGAATATTGTTATTAAAAAGCATTAAAAATGTAAAAAATATTATTATAGATTTAGTCAAACTTTGACCTCTTCAACCCTTTGTTGTCGGCAAAGATTTTTTTCCTAAATTCTCCTAAAATAAGTTTAAACTATCGTAAAAGTATTAAATATAGCTGATATGAGGGTCATCTTTGGGAAATATACTTTGTTAATATTTTCCTTTACTGTCTAATGAATATTGTTTCTCATTGCATCTCATCAAATATAAATGTTTATTTATCATATTAAAATTATTATTATTATTTAGAAAAGTTAAACCAATTTGTTAAGTTAATTGTAATCATTATTTTGTATAATTGAAAAAAATTAAATTTTTATTTAAAGACTGCAAACTTTGTTTGAAATTTATTTAGAATATGATGAAATTTAAAAATATATTGTTTTGGGTATGAATCGCGACATTTTAAATAATTTTTTAAAAATATTTATGTATATTTATATAGATATTTATAATATTTATAAAATTTATTTGTTCTTAAGATTTAAATATGAGTTGAATTCAAAAATATTAATAAAATTCTGATCACAAATCAAATATCAGGGAATTTAAGATCAGGTTTATAGTTGTGGACAAGAGGTGCTGTTCTTTAAATAAATCGTTTCATAAAAGAGAAATGAGACCATTCAAAGGACCTAATTTTTTAACACCGTGTTAGACCACCATTGGTTCTCATTCTTCACAAACACTGGTTTCAGTCAACTCATTTGGCTCAACATTTGGCCTACATTTCACTTCATACAACTCCACAAAACTTTCGTTTTGTGAGGTGCGTACTTCAACTTGTTCATCTGCTCCATCTACCTCTATATATAAATTAATAAACTTTTTAAAAATGCATTCAAACATTTAATTTTATATTATATTACGAATTGAATGAAAAAATGTCACCGAAAATATTATTTCCTGTTATAATGTTTTGTTTTTTGGAACTTAACCAAGCTAATAAATGTTTTTCAAGTTTCTGTTTTCTAGTTCGATATGTAATGGCTAACGAGACTGGGTGTAAAGAGAAAATTGGGGTTTATTTGTAAATGAATGTCAAAGTGTTCCGATGCTGTTCTGTTTGTGAAAAACAAATAAAAAAGAAAACTCACATATTTGGTAACTACTGATCTTGTTTATAATTTAGAGGAAGGAGTGAATTGCCAACAAATTTCTTGGAACTTTATTTCATGGATTCATTGTGCTCAGGGTCTTGTTTGTGATAAAGAAGATGGCGTTTGTGTTAAAGAATAACATAAAACCATTAAATTTTAAAAACAAAAGAAAATTGTAATTAAATTAATAGTAAAATATTTAATTAATTGTTATTTTAATTATAAATTAAAAACAATGTAATTAATAAATGAAACTATCGAATAGAAATATCATTAATTCAATGTTTTAATGAGAAAATTATTAAAAATAAACAGTTTAAGTGTTTTTGGCCCAAATATAGTTATATTGTGTGAAACTTATTTTTGAAATTAAATATTGGTATATAAATAAAAATTTCAGTCTCAATGATAGCCATTAAAATAACAAATTTATTTTTAGATTAATTAAGACTTAATGTGAAATAAATTTACAGTTTAATAAATCAAGATCAAATTCTTATCACAAACCTATATTGGTTATTTTAATAAAATACAAAAATTAACATTAATTTTTTTATTAAAATTTGTTAATATTTTATTTAGTTTATTAAAATTTTATTTCATATAATATAAAAATAAAATAGTCACTATAATAAATTGGAAAAAGCAAATAATAAGTGATGCATAATTATTGGCACTGGGTACATTTTCAAATAACTTTAGACATTTTAAAGATAAAATAATAATATTTATTTCATAGAAAGATATATATATTGCAATTAATTTAATAAAAATTCGGGGCTATTATCTGCTGCCTTCCGGATGTTAGTCTTAAGGCTTTGTAAGAGTTGCTGAAAGTACTCTGGAGTGAATTCATTCAATTTTGATCTAATTCTTTGGATCAAATTCTTATGACTTTTGGCTTTCCAGTCATTTGCATAAACTTTTGTTTTAAGATGAGCCCAAAAACGCTCAATTGGTCTCAACTGCGGGATATTTGGTGGGTTGTCCTCACGTTTTATGAAATTTATACTAAATTTGTTATACGTCTGAATTGTGGTTAAAGCGTAATGACTCGAAGCCCCGTCCGGCCAAAACCAATATTTACCGCTCGGATAATGTTTTCTAATAAACGTCTTTTACGTATACATTCATTTGAGTAATTTATCTGATTTATGGCGTTGTTCTTCACTGCAAAATATGGTTTTGAGTGTCCTTTACTACATATTGCGATCCAAACCAGTACTTTGGCCGGGAATTTCTCTTTTGACTTATATTTGACATCAGAATTGACATTTAAGGGATCACTTGAATAGAACCCGTCATTTCCTGGTTGGTTGTGACCACTCAATGGGAAGTAAGACTCGTCGTCTAATATCACTTCAAAACCATTTTTAGGACGAAAAAATTTTTGCGACAATTTTATAAGACATCGTTTTTGCTTAAGTTTTTGTTTATCAGTCGTTTGTGGTCTGACTTTTCTCTTCAAATACTTAATTGCATTGTTTTTAAGAGTTCGACTTATCTGTGATTGACTACAGTTGTAACGAATGGCTAATTTTCTC
>JAQIXI010001171.1:0-15172 GCA_034700165.1 Galumnidae sp. Gr-Ori-00277 | reverse complement strand
CGACAGAGTGATACCCAAATGATTCTTTTGAGACTTGGATGACCATACACATATTCTTCAAAAGTAGAACATAAGTTCCAATTATATTTGTGTCCATATTTTCCCAAATTTTTCAGCGATTCACCAAGTCTCTTTATATCATCAACCTTGGTACTTTGTAGCTCTATACTTCTTTTGATTCTTGGTCGCACACTATTATAGCGACATTTCATCTTAACTAGATAAATATAATTCAATTTCAAATAATTGTTTATCTTATTAATAATAACTTATTATACTTACTCATGAAACTTAGCTTGTTTATTTAAATTGTTAAAATAAAAATTGAAAAATAAACCACTAAACAATATTGACTCTTGGAAATTATACTCAAAATGAACATCACTTTTACAAATAAATATAAAATAGAATTTAGTTTCGAAACATTTAACTCAATATATGTTATTAAAGTAGTGAATAATGTCTGAGAAATTGTAAATAAATTATTTATTGTAAGAAATGAGAACTTTTTATCTAAATTTTTAATATTTTTAAATGAGTTGTTATAATGTATTATAAACTTTAAGACACGTATTAATTGAAATAAATATTATTATTATTATTATACAAGTTTATTACAAATGATACCCTTTATTGATCTAATCACGAAATGTCGCATCACTTTTGCTCATCAAAGTTTATTTTATATACATTATTTCTATTAAAAATTATAATATATTTCTTTTTCTTTTTAAAAATAAAACTAAAATAAATAGAAATTTATTCTTTAAATTAATTTAAATATTTAAAATCGATATTCATTTTCATTAAATAAATAATGATCAAGTTTTATTTAAGGTATTTAATTTTAGGAGATATAGGTAAAAGTCGCAAAATTTAATTAAACCTTTAATTGTATTTTATTAGAAAAATGTTTAAATATTACAGTTTTCAATATAAAAGGGCGTCCAATTAATCTTGCGCGTCCGGTTTTTTGAATTACTTTGGAATGGTTTAACCGATTTCAATTCTGTAAACGGATATATTAAGGGTTACTTCGATATTTTTTTGTAATAAGGTGACCAACTTTCTGGGTCCAGCCCCAGTATGGCCCAGTTGGACCTATGCGAGACCCTATGTCCCCGTTTAGCTTAAATTACCCTGGGTTGATTTTTTGATTGTTTTTAATAGTAGGAAGAATAAAGTTTATTTTGATACCAAGATCATTAAAATCTTGCTGGGATCTGAAATTTTTTGTGATTTTTGGATAGAGGGCATGACGTGGAACAACTTTGTTGCTAGACACTTTTTGATCAAAGTTAAGATAAGACTACCAGAGGGCATAAAATTTGGAAAAAAGTCATATAATAAAGCATAATATTCCCGATTTGGACACCATCTGGGTGTTTACCTTATCTTTGATCAAAAAGTGTCTAGCAACAAAGTTGTTTCACGTCATGCCCTCTATTCAAAAATCACAAAAAATTTCAGATCCCAGCAAGTCCAGATTTTCATAGGGTCCCTCTATGGGATTTTCTGCTCAAAACCTTGATATTCAGAATACTGCTACGTTTTTATTTCTTAACCGATTTTAATGATCTTGGTATCAAAATAAACGTTATCCCTCCTACTATCAAACACAATCAAAAAATCGACCCAGGGTAATTTAAGCTAAGCGGGGACATAGGGTCTCGCATAGGTCCAACTGGACCATACTGGGGCTGGACCCAAAAAGTTGGTCACCTTTGTACAAAAAAATATCGAGGTAACCCTTTATATATCCGTTTACATAATTGAAATCGGTTAAGTCATTCAGAAGTTATTCAAAAAACCGGACGCGCAAGATTAATTGGACGCCCTTTTACTTAGTATTTCTGTCGAATAAAATATGCATTCATTCGATTCATTCGATTTAATTCGCGACAATTATTTGAAAAAGTTATGCAAACTTTCAAATATCAATCGATTTTTTACTGTTTTTGCCTTTAATTTGATTGATCAAGGTTATACACTTGGGACCCGATTTTGGTCAACTCTTTAATATTAAGAGTAGCATGGTTAAATTCCTTAGATGAGAATCTGTTCAGAATCTGTAATCCAGATTGGTTACCATTTTTAAGATTAAAATACCATGGTCAAGTAATTGTATAGCTAAAAACTCGATAGACCTAGTGCTTGTCCATAGACGCTAATGTTAAGGTTTCAAAATCCTAGAAGGTATTCCGGAAACCCCCTTCGCTATCCCTGGTATTATAAATTTAATTGCAATTAATATTATATTTACCAACTTTTGATTATTATTTTTACGTAATCGGGAGTGGGGGGAGGGAACGGGAGTGAGGATTTTGGGCAATTTGAGTCCTTAGGCTCTGATACCCCCTGACATTTCCTGACATCTCCTGATATTGCCGTTTGTTTGTAAGGTTTAATTAAAACATTTGTTTTGTTTTTCAATTTCTAATCTCGTTATTAGCGAACACTAAACTAACGAAAGAGTTATTATTTTTTAAAGAATTGAAGTGAAGTTCAAGTTTTTAAAAATTATAAAAATTAGTTTAAGGTTTGCATAACTTATGATCGGATAAAAAGAGAAAATCTCATTAAATATCAGTGGAAATGAGTAATCATTTGTTCGATTCATTAAATAAGTTCAGCAAAAGTTTTAAATTAAATTATAAATTAAACAGAAGTCAATGAAAAACTAATGATTGGTTTGACTTAAAGTAAATAAATCACAAAATAATAAATTGAATAAATGGTATTCATTTTTGACTCAATTGTAATAATTGGCAGCATTTCAATGATCTTTTTCTCCACTCATTTAAATATAATTCAGAGCTCTTTTCAATATATTGTTTTGTGGGATAGAAATAGTGGCAGTCCTTCAAAACCAAATCCAATTAAACGAGTCCTTCGCTGATGAGATCTTTGATAATTGTCTGAATCCTAGAATTGAGGACCAATTCTTTAATGTGTTGTCGATATACCCGTCCAGACATCCAATCATTGGATTCATATGTTGACCTTAAATATTGTTTTTTTAATCAATTGTTGTTTTTTATGTTTTTAACGTTATATTCAATTGAAGTAAAAATTGAGTGGACTTTAAAATTAATGTTTGATTTATATTCTGACAAAAATCCAGTCTTCAGACAGTTTTGCATAAAATTTTGAACTGAATTTTAATATAATTTTAGTGTGAAGTGAATCAAAAGATTATATTATGTATAAGACATAAACACTTCTTAAAACTTATGGCTCTAATAACTAATACATAGCGAATGACAATCGTTTAATTGGACCGAAAGTCTACTTTTTTTTTTGGTTAAAACAAGCGGTGATTCACTTTTATATCTCATCAAAGAATATATGAGAAAAGCGTTTCTCAAATAAAGTTAATCTAATTTTTTATTATTAATATTTGGCTAATAGTCTGATAGTTAGAGCAAATCGTGATGTTGAACATCGATCTGAGTTATTGTGTCGTGTATTTAACGCAAAACTAAATCTACTCTAAACTTGTATTATAATTATTAGTCTTGAGTTTGTATAATGTTATGATAATATCATTTCCTTCCTGGCCGTAGGCTATGCTCTCTTAAAGTAACTTTCGAATAGTCACCGATAAGTCAGCAAAGCTTACAGTACACCACTTGAGTGACTGCTGTCGCTGTGAAACCCCCTCCTCTCACAATAAGACTGGCGAACACCAGAAACACCCGTATTCAGAGCTCTGCCATTCGTACCTATTTTTGATTAAATTAACTTTTTATTCATTTCTTTGTTACGATTTTTTTGTAAATAATTTTTGTTTTTAAAAAACGATTACATTTTGAGATTTTGTTTGAATTCTAATATTAATAGTAATGTATTATAATATTATCGTTAATATAAAGTGAGGGCATATAATATAATTCATGATATAATTCATGCATTTTATCAAATTGTGATCAAAAATTATTAAAAGGTTTTTAGTGTCTCCTAAAGCAAAGTTCTTATTCTTTTGTTGAGATTCTGAGCACTTCTAAGATTTAATAGTTTTTGGAGTTTCAAAAAATGTTTGAAACTAAGAGCAGAAAAGCATTTTCAAAGAGCTTTCATTTGAGCCAACGTTCATATGTTGTGTGCGTTGAATGCGATGAACGTAATTAAATCGCTGACATTCCTGGCATTCCTGAGTGCTTGGATACGCGATTCCATGCATTGCAGCTCTTATTCTCTGTTTGTCTCCATTACTCTCTCCTACTCTCTGCGTCCCATTTGATGCCTGCCTTCTATCCAATAGAGTAGAGAATATGGCATCACTTGCGTCACTCTTTCTCTGTCGGTCTCTTTCTCTCTTATTCTCTCTTATTCTCACTCATTCTCTTTTAATCTCTCTCTACTCTCTATGCTCTGAGTGCTCTCTCCAACATTGGTAGAGCACTGGAGTGTCCCATCGCATGGATTGCTTGGATTGCATTTCGCTTATGAGCTGACATTCCAAACATATTTCTATCTCTTTGTACGGCATCAGAGCTCAGTTGAATCGATTTTATATATAACTCAAGCATTTCAGTGCATTTCACACATACACTGTTTGTATTTAATGTTATATATTCTGGATATTAATCGCAACCCGACTATTGCTAGGCGTTCATCGCTTTTCCAATGAATATTGTGTTGAATGAGATATACCTTTGACTGAATGTCGTTCTGGTATTACTGGTAGTGATCTCACAATCAAAACCAAACCCATTGCATGAATACTTTTTACTGATTATATGCTATCAAAATGTTTAACGTTTTTAGAAATGATAACAAAAAGAAAGTCTAATATAAATAACAGTTATGTAACTCTTATTAAAGTCACTGAAAATAAATACTCAATTCATATGTAGTTTAATGTATTGTTAGAAATCATCAGAGAATTGATTCTAACATAACTTTATTGTATGGATTCCGTGTTTACAACATATTTACTTTAATATACAAAGACTTCAAATCAAATTCATTTCTCTTAACTTCCAAACCATTTCATATTTTCAACAGATATTTGGGTCCAAAGAGTTTCAAAAAAATATTTGAATTCATTTTAAAATTCTTTTGACAATAACTCGAAGTTTTCAGTGTTTAGATATTTATTCTGACCTTAAGATAGAGAACAGCAGCTGTTTAGCGCCCATACCCTCAACTTATTTTATTGATAAACTGTAGTGAAAACTATTCTACACTACTCTGACATACGACCTGAGAGTAAGGGAAGAATAGCTAAGCCAATGCTTGTCGTCTGTCCCTCTGACCTATTGTCAGGCAATCGACACAATGAATATAATGGTAATAACCCTCACAAGACTCCGATCTGACGCCAGTTTCCTTTTTTTCTGTTCTACTTTTAATCGAAGAAAACGTAATTCAGTGAAGCCTATGTCCTACTGTTCAGTACGTGTGCCTTACTATCAATAGTTATGAGTTTTACAGAGTTTTACAAACGCTTCTCTCCCTTCCATTCAAACATTCAAAACAAATTCGTTATAATAATTCATTTTTTATTTAAATGTTTTTTTAAACTTTAGGTCGAAACGAATTAATTGCTCGCTATATAAAACTGAGAACTGGAAAAACCCGAACCCGAAAGCAAGTGTCTAGTCATATACAAGTGTTGGCGCGACGCAAGGCTCGGGAAATACAGTCCAAATTAAAAGTCTCGACCGTAAGAATCGAATTTAATATATTTACATATTGTATGCATTTTTGCCTCAAATTAATATAAACGCTGTCCTCTTATATTCTAATTAACTCTTACCCTCCAATCAGTTAACGCGAAGTGAATCTTATTTTCAGTGAAAAATATTTTGTTAAACACTCTTAACTAAAATTGTTTATTAAATTAGTCACTATTTATAAACAAAACCCCTTTCAATAAGTTTAACAAATGTTAGGGAACTTTCAATGAAACTTTTGGCAAAATTTCTTTTTAATATATTTTGAGGGAAATGTTATTTCTATTACCTTTTTTTCATACAAACGGCTATTTCTGACAAAATTGAAGCAATTTTTAAAACTTTTGTTTCAATTATTTTAATAACTCTTAGCCTTTATTTTAATGTCTATAAAATACGAAAATTAAGACAATAGTCATAAATATCGAAAGTAGTCCTTGAAATTAATGAATGTATAATAATGTCGACCGTAAAGCATGTCTCAAATGATTGTGTGGTTTATTGCATGCATTCATTCCGTTCTTTGGTTGCGTTCACCTCTTTGTCTATTGTTTGCACTGTTTTTCCGCATCTTTTGGTTTGTTTTTTGTTTGGTTTTGTTCTCTTCGCCCCTAATAGGATTCCGGTGCTAAAGAGGCAGCGCTACAGTCGATGTCGTCGATGTCAAGCGCTCAGATAGTCTCTATATTTTACTCCTCTCAGGACCAGGCAGTCAAAGAGAAGGCCTTACAATCGCTGACCTCATCCCAAATCGCCGCACTTCAAAATAAAGCGGCCGCACATTTGCCACATCACGCGGCCACTCACGTCGCCGCCGCAGCCGCAGGTCTCGCAACACTTGGTCTCACCGCACCGGCAGTAGCGCCATATACCCCTTCTCCAGTAAGCTCTCAATAATTTTAAGTGGAAAATATAATAATATTGTTTGTCAGTTCTGGCAACCGGCCGGTCCCACCAGTAATGAAGATATTAAACCATTTAATACTTCTGGCCCTCAATACGCCAATAATAGTAACAATAATGTAAACACTGGTCCTGCCTGGGAAGGGAGGGCTATCGCCACTCATAAGTTACGTTTAGTCGAATTTTCGGCTTTTATGGAACGACACGACAACGATAGCGACAAACATCTCTTCGTTCACATCGGAATCGTTTCGCCCACATATTCCGATCCATTGCTCGAATCCGTAGATATTCGACAGATTTATGATAAGTTTCCCGAAAAGAAGGGCGGACTTAAAGAGCTCTATGATAAGGGACCGCAAAACGCATTCTTTTTGGTTAAATTTTGGGCAGATCTCAACACTTCATTGTTGGACGAGTCCGGGGCCTTCTATGGTGTGACCTCTCAGTACGAGAGCAATGAGAACATGACTATTACATGTTCGACAAAAGTCTGCTCTTTCGGCAAACAAGTTGTCGAAAAAGTTGAGGTAAATATTAATTAAAATTTTATCATTAGTTCTATTGAAACAAATTTTATTTATTTGTGGGAACAGACAGAATACGCGCGTTTCGAAAACGGACGGTTCGTTTATCGCATACACCGGTCGCCAATGTGTGAATATATGATTAATTTCATCCATAAATTAAAACATTTACCCGAAAAATATATGATGAACTCTGTCCTCGAGAACTTCACGATATTACAGGTGAGAGCTATTTGTTGTCACTTTTGTTTAGTTATTAATTGTCTTTATTTCCTGTCATTGATTGACAAATAGGTTGTGACAAATCGTGAAACGCAAGAAACGCTTTTGTGTATCGCATACGTATTCGAAGTGTCCGAAACGACGGGAACCCAACACCACATCTATAGACTAGTGAAGGATTAATGACATTGAATTTCATAGCATTAACGACATTAACGACTCATCCTTTCATTTATTCACTTAATATAAATATAAGCATTTTGTCATTTTTGCCATAAAAGCTGTAAATGTTTTTTTTGAAAACAATTTATAAATGAATGCCATTTGAAGACGTGCCTCAATCAGCCCTATATCGCGATTTTGTCTAAAAGAGAATTTGTTGTAAATTTATATAAATATATATATATATTATCTATTATTATAATAATGTATACATAGATCTCACTGATTGTGCCATTGAATGAACGGCCAATTCTTTTCTTCTCTTTACCGAAGCTTTTGGGCAGCTCTTAGAGGGACTTAAAATATGTTTTTAATAACTTTTCCAACAAATGCTATGCAAAAGTGCAGCACTTTTTAGATTTGTTTTAAAAGACTTTTATTTAATTTGTACTTATATTCGACAAACAATTTATTATTTCTAAAAATTTATTATTTATTTGATTTGTTTTTTCTATTTTAATGATAAACGGCTCTAAAAATTGAGTTAAGAAAAGAAAGCAAAATATAAAACAAACAAAACTTAAATATTAAGAATAATAATAATAATAATAATAATAATAACTGTAAAAGTATTTGATTTTGAAACTGATTTGAATTAAAGAGAAAATTATAATTTAATGCAAATCATTGTATTCTTTGATTATTAGATATAATTTTCAGCTCTTTTTGCTATTTTGTATCGCAATTATGAGCGCATCTCTCAAATCAACAAAAAATAAAACCACTGATGACTCATAAAATTTCAATACTGGAGTCAATGTTAAGGCGTTTTTTCCGTTCCCTTATATAACATATTGGAGAACAGTTCAGAACAGGTTTTAATCAATGGATAACTGATTCTGATTACAAGGACTTAAATCTCAATTATTGAATTGTATTCAGTATTTTGTTTGCAATGGAGTGTATCCAACATTCGCACCCATTTCTTAACCTTTCATTTTGTCTGAAATCACTTCAATTTAAATCAAATTATTTTATTTTATTTTAATTTTTAAATACAGTCTTTAATCAGTTGAGTAAAGCATCGTTTGTGTTAAGTAAAACAATTTCTTAAACCTAACATCAAATTAATATAATTTTTTCTGTTGAGTTAACTAATCGATTGGATTAACTAATTTGGGATCACCAAGCTACTTTACTTTACTTATTGAAAACTGTATTTTTAAGTTTAGTTCTAATTCTAAATTATCTGAACTTAAAACTATAAAAGTGTTGACAATTAAAAGTCATTTTTTATAATTAATCGGAAGTTCTGTTTATTTTGAATTCAGTCCCAAAAATAGGAAACACCGAAAAGTCATTAATTGCTACCAATTTATTAATTTTTATCATTTTTTACGTCAATGAGAAATACCTCTTAAAAACTTCACTAAATTGTTATTCATATATCACTTCATATCTTTTAGTAACCGAAGAAAACTTCTAAAAAAATGAATTTGATTTCAAAAATTATCTAATCTTTGATATTATCTTTTTTTAATTAATTCCCATAAAAAAAGTTCAAATATTTTTCTCTAAACATTAAATTAAATATAAACAGGCAACTTTTAAAAACGCGGTTGAATTTATGAACAAGCAATAAATATACCTAAAAATAATTTTAAATATCAGAATAATTAACAAAATTTGTTTACACTTTTATTGACGTCAATGATATCCATTGGGCAGTACTTTTATAATAGAAACTTCACCATGATACAATGTAGTAAAAGAGATCATTTTTGTACTTAAATATTCACTTTTAATTGAACTTGGTACTTTCATTTAGTTATAACTTTTATTTTACCAAAATTCTTGATATATTTAACCCAAATTAATGAATTTCTAATTAATTAATTTATCCCTATATTTAGATTACGATAGAAATTATTATATCATTTCACTATAAATTTATTTTTAGTTCACAAATTGGCGATAAATCTCTCTCTCTCTCTCTCCCTCTCTCTCTCTCTCTCTCTCTCTCCCTCTCTCTCAAAATTTAATAGGAACTCAATTGGTTTGTCTACTGTTAACTTTTTGGATATCATCTATGAACTTATGGTAAGCGATGCGGAAGAAATCCCAACGAAATAATTGATTGACAATTAGTTACAAAATTATGACACAATTTTTTAAATGTTTTAAATGTAAAATTACTTAATTAGTTCTGAAACTATTCATAAATATATTCATAAAGACTTAGATTCAGACAAATAAATAACAAAAGTTAAAATTAAACGTATTTTTTGCAATTTCTTAAGTAATGGCTTTACTATAGGTTTGTGTGAATCATATTTCTTGGAACAGAAGAACACTTATTTCAGAAATGAGTCGATTCTCAGAAGAGATAAGAATAGAACTGAATATTGTTTTACTCTTCAATGAAATGATAATTAATTTGAGACAATAAATGAAATTCAAGAATAACTGAATCTCTCGACGATATCATCACTCGATTTATTTTAATTGTTTTCTCAATTTTGCTGACATTTTTATTGAAATTTCCTCACATTTTATAAACCATTTCATTTTAAACTAATTTCTTACTCAATTTAGAATTTTTGTGGAAATATCGCTTTAAATTTTGATAAAATCACAAAATTACCATGATACTTCAATTAAGTACTTATCAAATTTCACACATCACTGATTTCAAAGATTTTAAAATATATATATAACATATTAAGTAAACAAAATTATTATATATATTTCGTGTGAGTAGAGGGGAGAGAGAGGGAAAGAGAGGGAGAGAGAGGGAGAGGGAAGGAGAGAGAGGGAGAGGGAAGGAGAGAGAGAGAGAGAGAGAGGGAGAGAGAGAGAGAGAGTTTGGTTAATTCAAATAATAAATTAAAATAATCGAAATTATATAAATTTCTAATAAATAATTAGAGAAAAGAGTTATGTCTTCGAAATAATTTGAAAGAATGTTATAAATTGAATCAAATCCAGTAAAGCGTATATTATTTTCCTCTGTTGTTATCAAAATTTGAAACCCGAGCGGAACTTTACAAGGATTTCGAATTTTTGTGCCACAAATCAGGAAAGTACTAATTGTTGGCCAATAAAATCAGTCGACTTTTTGACAAAACTTATAAGAATGTGGTATCGAAGGAAAGTGTCGTTCATTTAATATATTAAATATTTCGATGAAAGTCTAAAAAAAGTCAAATATTTTAAAGTAAAAACTTTACGAAAAAAGTTTTATTTCGTTAGAATTCAATCGTTGTATGCAATGAAAAGTTTCATTTGTGCCGCAGTTTTGTGTAGTTTTGTGGCTCACATAAGAGCACAGGGAGACGATGGACTCGGTCTCGGAGGACTATTAGGTGGTGGAGGTGGCGGTGGTGGAGGTCAGGGCAATCCTTTGGCGGGATTGGCCGGATTGGGACAACAGTTAGGATTGGGTGGTGGACGAGGAGGTGGAGGTGGAGGCGGTTTGGGTGGATTGGATGGATTACTCGGTGGTTTGGGAGGCGGCGGAAGGCGAGGCGGCGGCGGATTATTAGATGGTTTGGGACAACTCGGAGGTGGCAGAGGTGGTGGAGGCGATGGTCTTGGTCTTGGTAACATACTTGGTGGAGGAGGAGGAGGCGGCGGTGGAGATGGACTTGGTCTAGGAAATCTAGCTAATCTTGGGGGAGGAGGTGGAGGTGGAGATGGACTTGGTGGTCTAGGAAATCTTGGTGGAGGAGGAGGTGGTGGTGGACTTGGAGACTTCGCCAACTTAGGAGGTGGAGGCGGGGATTTCGGTAACCTAGGTGGTGGTGGCGGTGACTTAGGAGGTCTCGGAGGAGGTTTAGGAGGTGGAGACCCATTGGGTGGCGGACTGGGTGGCGGAGGATTAGGGGGTCTCGACCCACTCGGACTCATAGGATAACCATTTTTTGATACGAATTTAAAAATTAAAAAATTGTTTTTATGTTTAAAGTGTTGTATAAATAAATTAACTTATTTTCTGTTTAAAACATTTTTAGTTTTTTTTCGATCGAATGAAACAAATTTTTGTACAAAAATTCATTTGATTTGAAGCAAATAAATAAGTATTAAATTAATAAAATCTTTCAAAAAACATTATTTTTTGGTAAATTGGGTTCAATTCTGTTCTTTTATTCTGGAATTAATTCGAGGATTAATTTCTTAATAATTCTGATAATTATTCTTCAGTTTTGAGGAATAATTATTGTTTAGAATTAAAATGTAAACAATTTGTTTGAGTTTTCAAAATAAACTGAAATCTTCTAATAATAAACTAAAAAGAGATCCACAAAACAGGAATGAATAGAAACGCCTCGAGTAATAACTTTGTACTCATTTATATCGAGATCATTGTCCTGAAGAGTGGACAAATTTTGGCACAATATTCAATCCGCCATAATATTAACTAAAGCGATGAAAAACTCTACAAAAATTATCATGGTAAAAATATTTTTTTCTATTTTATAATTAATTGATTTTCTTTTATAAATAGTTTTTGATTTTCTTCTTAATCATAATATTAGAAGTGAGTGGAGATCCGCCTAAGGAATGGTCACCATATAGAGGACCCACTAAGAAACCGGCAGTTTTTACAGTTTGGGATTTACTCAATAATCCGGACGGAGAAGTAGTCGGCAAACAGTATATATGGCGCTGTCGGGTCTGTGATATGCCTCGACTTTTTAAAGCACTTTAAGGAAATGTCGATTATTTCAAATGGTAATCATCAGAGCCTCCAATATATGGAATACCATATATTTTATCAGTTAATTAGAAGTTTGGAAAAACCATTTATCAAACGATTCGCTTAAATAACAATTAAAATGAGAGCCCTTTTATATTCCATATTTTGACAATAATTCCATAAATCCATATAAAGTCTATATTTTCTCAGTTTTAAATAATATTGTGATTAAAACCTATAAAAGTTATGCCATTTATTAAATTAAAATTCATTTGAGTTTAAGAATTGTATGAATTATTTAATGATTTTAATTTTAGTTAAATATAATCAACATAAACCTAACGGTAAGTCAACTTTTAAAGTTTTAACAAAGTTTTCTCCAAGGTGATTCCTCTAAATATAAGGAAATAACATCATTTTAGGGCCAAAATATGATAAGTTGTGGTACTATTGAGCCCTTGAATTACATTAGTTTTAACTCTCTTTTGATTAAAACTTATTTATATTTAATAAAATTATATATTTTGAGTCCATATAAAGTCCATATTTTAGACATTTTTAGTCCACATAATGGTCTCATATATCTGGTAATCATATATTTTCTTCATTTGTGAAGTTCTGAAGTCATTTATCAAAAGTTTAATTTCTTTAATTATTTGTTTAACAAGGTAAATGTAAAAGTAAAAGAAAATGCGTTCATAGAATAATGAATCACTAAAGTAGCAAATGTTAATAGATTTGTTGATAATGTCTTGGTGATTCATGTTTTATACGCCTTTACCTTTACTATTTCAATAAATTAACCGAATTAAATGCAAAATCTAAATAATTAGTGAACAGCCCTTCACTAACAACCCTTCACTAATAGCTCTTCAGTTCTAATATTTCAAATGGGATTAAAAAAAATTAAGAAAATATTTGAAAATTTTATATTAAAGAAAAATAACGAAAATTTAGACAAAATTATGTAATTCTTTCATTGATTTTAATTATTTGAATCGCTTTCAAGCGTTAAGTAATTATTATTATAATATTATTGAGTCGTTTCCTGTTTCCACTGATTAATCATTTTTAAACATAAATATTACACACATTTTATATTAAAATTTGAAACTTTTGTTATTTCAGATCAAATAAAATGTTTTGTTTTATATTTAAAATAAAAATTAAGTCAAAATTATTAATTGAGTTAATAATATAAATATTGTTTGTAATGGAATTTATTGTTAAGACTTATAATTGATTGTGACTTCAATTAACTGCGATGTCGTCTATCTTAAGGACTCACAAAAACAAAAATAATTTTTTAATTTTCAAAGTGTTTTAATAATTCACTTTTGACTAAATCAACGCCAAATGTTTTTTATTTTTAGTGAATAACTTAATAAAAACTAAAATTGGTCTCAATTTAATGCTTTGATGATCACTATATGGAAAGGGTTAGAGATTAGACAATAGAGCAAATAGTATATTTAAATAGATAAATATTCAAAAAGCTATATCCTTGGTTATATAAGAAAGTTTGTTTTAATATAGAGGTAAGTGTTGCTCAGATTCTTCCAAAGAATTAGGGGATTTACCCCTTTGATCAGTATTCCGATCCATATATAGTTTAGAACTATAATTACATTGAAGTCAAAACTTAAAATCGTTTTTTTGTTTAGATAACCCGGACTCGAGTTAATTCAATTTGTCCACAAACTATAACCGATTAAAGTCCAAAAAGTTACTGTTAGTAAACACTATCTTTGATTAATTGAATTTAAGCCATTATTTGTTAATTGATAAATAGTTTTGATTAATTTCCAAACATTTTGTTTGTAATTCGGATTCACTAAATCACAGCCGTCGCAGACGATTGACCGAAAGACAATTCACCGAAAGACTATTCACCGAAATTTAAATAAAGGAGTAATCAAGGGTGTTTCTATTTAACAATCATCTTGAATTTTTTATGTTTTTTATAAGATAATTTTTTAAATTTGTAATAGCTTGTTAGTTTTGGTTAGGTTAGGTTATGTAAAGTTGTGTAAAGTTTAGAATAAGTTTAAATTAGGCCATATGAGTATGAACCACCTTGGTTAAACCTTTAATTTTTCGGTGAATGGTCACACTCCCAAATCACAGATATTTCTCAATAATATTAACAAAAAATTTAATTTTGAAAAATATGTCAATAAAAACGATCAAAAGTTAGTCCCCTCTGAAATATTGAACAAATTGGCGAATAAATGAATATTTCCAAAATCCCCAAAATTAACAAAAACTAATATAAATAATAATAATAATAATAATAATAATAATAAAAGAATGAGTGGAAGTTCTCTTTTGGTAAAAGACAATTGAAATTATAAAAACATTTGAGCCTTAAATTCAGTTCAAAATTATATTAAAAATGAGTTTTTGGTTCTCCATTACGTTTGACATCAAATAAAGTGTAAGACTTTTTACTTTTTATATTTTAATTATAAGTCTAATATTCCTTAAAAACCATTTTTGTATTACAATTAGTGTAATAAAATGAGAATATATTGATATCAGAGTTAAGAATAATAAGGAGTAAAGAGTAACTCAATTATTGTTTACATTTTTGCGATTTAAAGGTTAGGAAAAACATGTGATTCAGTGAAAAGGCGTTCAAAACACCCTTTTGTTGACATTAAATGTTTGATACAAAATATTTTAGTAATGATTTAATCGTGTATTTAATCTGAATTTTATTGATATATAGTGATGTCAAATAAGATAATAATCCAAGAGATCGAAAGATTGGCCCAAATTTGTCGCAAAGAAGAGACAAATCTATTGCTCGGAAGATATGAATTAACTTTAAACCAATCAATCATTCAATTTATTGACAGCGAATACAAATTAAATTCAAATAATAATAACATTAATAATAATAATATAAAAATAAAAGTGAATTATTTGCGACAATTGTTTTGTAAAATTCCTTCGATTAAAATAATCGGTGAAAA
>JAQIXI010001170.1:0-15182 GCA_034700165.1 Galumnidae sp. Gr-Ori-00277 | reverse complement strand
TAAATGGATATTAAGGTTGTTAAAGAAGAAACTTTCTTCTTTAGAGAAACTTCCTAGATAATTTCTCTATGGGCGGCTAATTATTATATACAAAATAAATTCTTGAAATAATTCTCGAAATATTATTCAAAGAATTTAATGGATAGATTGAGACTCTCCATAGACTGAAAAAAATTGTTTATAAAAATTGTTCTAGGAAAATTTATTTTGGACAAATCTAATGGATTTGGAATATTTTAATCCTGAATTATTTATGAGTTAACTTTAAAAGTGATTTAATTTATTCTTTCAAATAATAGTAAAATAATTTTCAAAATAAAAACAAAATATTGTCATATATTTCAAACTCTTTTTACTTTAAGGTCTCTTAAGATTATAAATATCTTTACTTCTCCAAAATATTAAAATGAACTTGATCAATTATTTAAATACTCATTTAAAACATTTATTAAGAATAATAAACATTTTTATTATATTTAAACTCCAATTATAGTATAAATAATTAAACGAAGAAAAGAAAAACTGAGATATAAATTATCTAAAAATTTAGTTTTAAATCTTTGAAATTCTAAAAAAATCTGGAATTTTATGAAAAATGGATAATAAGTAGACCTTCAGTGCTGTCAATGAAATATTGTTTTCAATGAATCTTTAGATAAACTAATTTAAAACTCACTTAAAAACTTAAAGCAATAAACAAATGAGTTGTGAATTTGGAAATTCCCTTCAACTCTAGAAATGAAAGCTATTTATGTGTTTCTGTTTTCACCTTGGTGTTTATTTAAAGATTGTCAAATCGAAGAGCTGCTTGTCTGGCACTGAGTTCATCACTCCAGTCATCCGTGATTTTTGTCATTCAACAATCCATTAGTGATACCAAAGAAGGTGATAGAGTCAAACCCCTTGAACTTTCAAAAGAGGGAATTCCTAAATAAGGTTCGGATTTTCCCTCTAAAGTCCAGTTTCTTTCGCAAAATGTTTAGTGGTTTATAAATTTTTATAGTTGAGAGCCTATAACCTGTAAACAACAGAAAACGGGCTCTTCTGAGGCCTTTTAAAGTCGAGGACCTGAGACACCACTGATTTCTAGTAATATCATTCCATTGACTGTTTATTTCTTTATTTCATTTAAAATATTTTATTGAAAGTAAACTGAAAATGAAATAAAACCCAATTTTAGATTTAAATAATGTTTTGTTCCCAAAATCAACAAAATTTTTTAAAAGACTTAGACTTAGACTCTATGCGATGTAATTAAGATTTTGACCAAATTAACAACAAAACCAATTAGTGATGAACTGCGGGTACCTTTATTTTAGATATTATAGTCATTATAGTTATTATGGTTATTATTCTACATTAAACTCATTTTACAGTCAATAAACTAAAAAATTCTAATTTTTGATAATTAATTAAATATTAGTTCATTAATCCTAAGAAATGGTCTTTTCTTTTAAATAATAAATTAAAATAATTTAAATATTTTTATATATAATAATAATTTTGAGAAAAAATAAAATAAATTCATTTGTTTGAGTCATTGATTTTAGATATCCAGGGATTGCAGACCGGAATCATATTAACCACTGCTTCGCAAATTCCCAAAATTTCGTCGGCATCTCATCATTTAAATTAAATACAATTGAAGTTAATATAATTGAAAAATTGAAAAAATAGACTTACTATTGAGGGGACGGTCACCTCTTTTGCCAAAAATACTTCCATTGAAAGGAGGCTTACGATATGCGGCCTCACAGATACCAAACACTACGACCAGAGCCAGAATTAGTGCAGTCAAATGAAGGAAACTATGGGATGACATTTCCTTAAAATTGTTGCTTAGATTAACCAGAAATGTAAGACTTATCACTTCTAAAGTTTAGTACAGTTGTGACAAAAGGAAATGTAGAACTCTTTTATATATACATCGAGTGTATGGACACATCAGAACTGATCCGCAAACAATTGTCGTTAATTAGATTTAGAAACATAATTACAATCCAATGGAAGAGTAATCTCAGGAGAAATCTCTTACAAAAATTGATTGATTTCATGGAACATATTTTTTTATGTTTGCCATGAATATTGTTTTAGTCTTAAATAATAAGAAGGGTCAACAGAAAATTACCTAGATAATTTAATTGAGATTCTAATTTAGTATTACTTGTTTATTAGTGAAACTTCTTTTGGGAATTGTGTTACAACAAGAATCAAACGCTAATTACTTTTTCTTAGAAAATAATTAGGAGTTTATAATAATAATATACTTTTTATTGAAATAATTTGACATTTGGTTACATTTCAGATGATATTACTGTCATTTTATTTGTTTTTTTTAAATTGAAAACTTTAAAATTACATCAAAATTTTGGTACAATTTTTGTCATTAGAAAGTATCATGTATCATTCAATCAATTCTCGAGTGAAACAAAAATTCATTTCAATTTTAAAAATTGTTCTCAAAATCTGATTCTTAAAAAAACACATTTATATATAACTATAGAATAAAATAATTGGAAATTAAATATTTTTTTAAAGAGTGAAAACTATTTCATTAATTACTTAAGTCGAAGAATGATTTGTTAAGCTTCAAATCTAAATAACCCAGCTCATAAACCCCAAGGTTTTCAATAAAGAATTGAAATTTTGTCTCAAATTCTTCATTATTATTGTTTCGGTGACTTAGAGTCTCATCATTTATGACTTAATCTTCAAATGACTGTTAAAAATCTTCAATAAATTCTTTCTAATTCTAAATTAATGCTCAAAAAAGTCGAGAAAACAATACAAAGTATTTCACAAAAAATCGATAGAATTTAAGAATCGTTTCAAGAATTTTGAAAACAACGAACTTTTCGTTGGAACAGAATTTTTAGTTAAATATCAAGAAAAACAAAAAACTCATTTATTTTAGTATTTAGAAAATAAAAGTCTTATAATTTCATTGAAAGGGAATAATAATGAGTAATGAAAAGCACACAAAAAAAAGAAATTAGAAGCCATTAGTCAATAGCTTTACAATTAATATAATAGGAATGCATAACAGTATTTGTTTTACTTTTACAATAAATACATAAATAATTGGACGGAATTTTAAATATATTATTATTGAATGATTAATATAATCGCAAATCAATCAATAATTTAAAATTCATTTTCAAACAAACTCTCGGTTTCTGTCGGCAAAAGACGAAACCCTTATTTAGCTGTCATTCAAATTCATTAATAGAAACATTTAAGGCATAATAAATCTTAAGTATAATATGTTTTGATGTTTTTCTTTGTCTTTCAATTTATACATTTATGTTATGTATATATATATTAGAATTTTTTAATTATGTTTGTCTTCAAAATTACTAGATTAAATCTTTGACATACTTATTTTTTATCAATATTATTATTATTACTTATATGGATATACTTATACGATAAATTCAATTATATAATTTATACTTGATAGTTCTTTTTTTTTGTCGAATATGTCAACTAATAATGAAAGGAAATGCAAGAAATATATCCAAGAATAGGAATAGTAATGATAAAACGTAATAAAATGACAAATGTTATGGACATTTATGCTTACATTAAATAAATTGAATTTTGTTCGTAACAATAATTGTCTACTGTTTTGAGGGAAAGGTAGCTCAAAAGATTCTTGCTCAATTAACGCTTGATAAATCTGGTCTATTATTAATTGTTTAGTGTAATTTAACAAGTGCATTAATGAGCAAAGGTCACTTTCATATGCCATCCAATACTTATACCGGTTTTGGTTATTGTACTGAACAGTTCTGTATTGTACACAACTGAACTTGGTTATACATATTGATGTCAATTGAAATGTTCTCAAAAATTGAAAACTAATTGTCATTGGATTAAAACATGAGCACCAGTCAAGTGATTCGTTATTATAATTGTCAACATTTTTTTGGGAGAAAAAAAAATCAAACCTTTCCTAACAAACCCTCAAAGAATTTCGACGGTTTGTGTGGATCACTGCCCAGACGTTTAATATTATAGTTATTGGAATTAAATATTCAAATAGAAATAAAAATTGATTAAAATTTTAGTTAAGTTAATAAATGGAAAGTTTTCTAATTTGGAGAATTTACAAAAAGGTCATTTTGAGCATATCTTTACTCTAATGGGAATGTTTTGTATGGCTTTAAATTAATTTTAATTATTCGGAATCGATATGAAAATGATTTCTTTCTCTAAATATTATTATCTTTTTATAAATAAATGATTTTAACGAATAAAAATCGATATAAACTTAGAATTTGTTTAAAATATTATAATTCATAAAATATTTAATTAATAAATTTTAAAACATAAATATCTAAAATGAATGTCAACTTTCATTAATTTAATGCTAATAATTATAATAATTAATATTTTTTAAACTAAATATTTAATAATATATTTTTATAAATCGATGAAAAATATCAATAATCGGATAATAATCAGAAATCTTTTTCTGAGAACTTATTTTTCCAAATATAAGTCTTCTATCAATCATTTCAAACAATTCTTTATAAAATAAATTATAGAAATGAAAATTCAGAGAAAATCTTATCTTAAAAGAGAATTCATTGATAAAAAATAAGATAAATAGTAAGAAAATTACCCTTAAATGCATTCATTTTTCATATTTATCTAAATAATCTTTCAAAGCGTTAGAGGTTTAGGTAATTTTCAAGCAAATAATAGTAATAATAATAATAAAGTATATCTTTTTGAACACAATTAGCAAATTCGGAGAACAGGACTTTTGAATTTGATTTAATAGAAAATCTAAAAATATAATTAAAATTAAATCGATTATTCAGTCGACAATAAATATAATATTCTGTATATACTGTATAACAGATTTAATTTCTTGTCATAAAAATTGGGACAAAAACACTAATTAATTGAAATAAAAAGTCATAATTATTAGAACCGATTGCATAGACAACGAATCAGACAAAACCATTGAATACAAACATTAATTTTAGACAAAAATTGTTTTCAACAAATATAACCACATTTTTAAAACAATCGGTTTTAGAAGTTTTGGTCCTTTGGTTTGTGGGGGACTTTACTGACAGTAAATACAATAATAGTTATGTATTATACAATTAAATATACATTTAATTATTAGTAATAAATTGTCAGTTAATTAAATGTAACATTTATTTCACTGATAGTTATTTTTTTTATCAATTTTGGGTCAATTATTCTAAAAGTTTGATCCAAAAAATGCAAATCAAAATGATATGTCTTTCTTGAAAACGAAATTCTGGCCAAAAACCAAGAATCGTTTTGAATTAAATATATTTTATCACTTTTCTTATCATCAAAAAGAAGTGCTCTTTTGATGAAAACAATTATCTTGATAACTGGAATGCATAATAACCATATGTTTATAAATTGTCGGAGAGGTAAGGATATGAGCAAAATTGAGGCCAATTTGAGGCACAGCCATACTTTTGAGGCTAATTTTTATAATATAATGTTTAGGAGAATAGTGTTTGAAATGAATATTTCAGTGAATCTATTAGTCGGTCCGCAAATTCTTTAATTGATTCCAATCATTGTCTCAAAAAAATTGATTAAAAATCCATTTATTATTGATATATATATTAGAACTGCATAAGAGTTTAGTAAATATGAAATGGATTTTGAAATATTGATGTCTTAAAGTTGATATAACTATTATTAATATTGAATTCTTTGAAATGGATATCATTCTCGTGAGACCTGAAAATTAGATAAAAATCATTTTAATTTATTTTGTGATTTATTACTGTTTTTGAAGGACTGGAAATTCATGGATTAAATGGGGTTTGAATGGATTGAATTAAGTGATTGCCTTTTAATTAAATGGCTTTTCTGTTATGAATGAATTAAATTAGAATAAATAAGAAATAATTAGAGCAAATCATATCTCAATTGAATCCACTACAAACAAAATTGAATTAAAATATACCATAAAATCATTTATCACTTATAATGCATTGATTAAAGTTTGATAATACAGTAGAAGCCATCAAATAGAGAGAGAAGTTATTGCGAGATCAGTGAATAGGATAATACAAAGGAGTCACAAAAAGGATGATATTCTTGCAAAACCTAATTTGTGCTGAGAAAAAGTCTACATTCTTGGGAGATACTCTTGGTTAACTTATAATAAAACATAAACTGCTTATTGGGAGTCTACTGTATTATAACAAACAATAAATGGATGTGCGCTGTAAGAGATAGGTGTCAGCATAGGAATCATTGGTAGGAATGCTTACAGAAATGGTCGTTTGCGAGACTTCTCCCATTTTATTTTTGGCGTACTCAATTCTCATTCCACCCCGATCTGAAGAAAATAGAACATAACCCTGCAGTGCATTCATAGCATGTGAGGCTAAACGTACATCCTATGAGATTAAGATTAAAGGATGACTTGACGCCAGAGTCAACATATTTTTCGATCAAATTATGTTTAAAAATCAATGAATCAGTAAAACAAAGTTTTTTTTTAGAAAACAGAAACCAAAACAAAACAAAACGTTTCTATTATTTAATTAAAGTTTTTTATAAAAAAAATAGAGAAAACAGCCTTAAAATGAGATGAGAGGACAGGAAAGGACTGAATAGTGGAAGAAAGAGAGACAGTGGGAAAGTGTTTAGGAGTTGTTAATGTAGAGAGATTTGGATACCGTGTACTCAACGAACGCAACAGGTGCTCCTCCCTTGTTATGCATCCGTAAGCGACAAAATCCTGGGAAACTGTTCAACACATACAATGACATACAAATAACGATATATTTTTTTTTTGAAGGGTTTGGTTAACAATGCATTCAATAGTAGTGATCAGTTGTAAGATTGGATGGCGTTATACCTTCCGAACAGATCTTTTAGCTCCTGTTCAGAGACAAATTGTCCCAGATTAGCTACAAATAGTGTTGAACATGGAGGTGTTGAACAGTTTGGTGATGTCGCCGAACCAACAGGACTGGCTAAAGCAGGACTAGTGGCCACTAAATGCTGCGGTGGTAAAGTTGCATGAATGGCCGCCTGACTGGCCAAAGCTGCCGCGTGACTGATTGGATGAGGAACTGCCAGCTGTGGCTATAGTAAGATATATAACAGTGCGTCAAACGGAGAGCCGGAGAGACAATTATCAGATGTAATTCGTTGAGAAAACTAACGATTGGTTTCATATAAGAGTCAAAAAAGTTTGGGTCAAATCGATTCTCAGTAATGACTGAGTGATTGATTTTCTATAGTATTTGCATATAATATAAACGCATTTAATTAATTCAATAATATTTTCATTTGCTTTGAGAGAGAGTTTGAGAGACATGTCATGCAATCTATATTCACTTATATCTAAATTAGACCCAAAGGAGTTGTAAATAATGCAAATCGTTAGACAGTGTTATACAAATGAAGAGATGACAGACAACGGGAGACTATCTCCAGTTTATGCCAGTCGACGGCCTGTACTGCAAATTGCTGTGAGAATTGTAAGGATCGTATGCATGGAAAGTGTCATTTAAGGGGCACTAAAATTGATAGTATAGAACTCAATATTGAGTCACTAAATTAAGTGACCTTTTTATGAATAAACCATCGCTTTATCAGTAATAACGACAAAAAGAGATACGAAATACTGTCAGATATTGTGTTTATGAAAAAAGGATTCTTTTGTATTGTAAAAGTTGTGCACATAATTACGTAAAAGAGGTAAAGATAATGATCGAAATGGCTATTGGTTTGAGTGCACAACACAAACATAAGTCCATTAATAATAAATCCATTATTTTTCATAAAATTTATTTGATTTATAATTTCGATTGAATTGTATTATAATAAATGGGTTTCAAACAGAAGAGTTGTTTCCAAACAATTTTATAGAAATTGAATGCTTTTCGACGAAAAGAAGTCGTTTTTTTTGGTGATTATCTCATTAAATGTTGTTATCATTTGTTTATCTGATTTTAAAACTTGTGTTTTGTTATTCAATACCAACTAACCGGTAGCTGCGCGTGAAGTGCCGGATGAATGACATGAGAATTGAAAGCGGATGGCATTTCAGTAAAAGATAACGGGTGATGAGCCCAACCATCGTGTGCACCAGAGAACAGGGCTGCGCCCAACTCCACTGAATCAGAAGCAAATTGAAATACTGAATTAGTGTTTTCATTAGATGTCAAAAGAGTAATGGATGTGTTAAAAGTGATTTAGAAATTTTAATTTGTGTCTTACGCCCTGTCAACGGATGCATTGCTAGCGCTGGATGTGTGGCCACTGCTGGCGGTGACGACTGTTGTTTAGGTTTACTGACTTTGGTATTGCTTTTGGCAAATTCCAGTCGAATGGTTTGCGGCAAATCAGGATCGAAACGGATTCCCTGCTATTTACCGATCGATTAGATTTTTATTAACACTTAATCGACACAAAAAGTGGCGAAAAATTGTTTAATGTTTAGAAGTTGTGAAACAAATGAGAGTTTAAGCAGACCTTAACTCAACGAAACATCGATAAAAAATTAAGGCTTTCCTCCAGACTATAAGTCATATAACATATAACGTATAATATTTACCCTAGATCATAATTTCTATTTATAGCTAAGCATTAGTGTTGAAATCCTTTTGGGACATCAACTCAAATGACAAATAGAAAATTGCGGTCCAAACAGTTGGGCAACACTTGACTTACTTGTAAATCTTGTTTGGCTGCCTCCGCACCGGCTCGGGTTGAAAACGTCACAAAACCGACGGGCTGTCATCAAACACACAACACATATAAGAATTGGAGTCACTTTAAATTCTCAGTTAATAAATAAAAATGTTGTTCGCATTGCAGGAGTGCCTCAATTGCCGACAACTAATACTTACAGAAGAAGTCTTTCCATTCTTCGACGTCACTTTCAGTAGAGAGCCTTCGTATCCCTATTATTGAAATGAGAGTTTAAACTATTAGAGAGACTGTATGTGCACAGAATAATAGTCGGAGCAATTGAAAAGATCTTTCAATATAAAGAAAAGTTCAATTTTCATCCAATTTTGAGTCTTCAATGTAAATGTTTTTTTCGATTCAAAAGAAATTTTAATAAACTTCTCATCTCTTGTTTCTAATAGCTGTGAATATACTGATGTTGAGCTTATTGTGCTCAGGGATATAAAAATCAAAATAAGACATCTTTTCAAATAAAACTTATTCTCTGCTAATATTTAATCGCTAACTATAAAGAGTAGAGTAGTGTCGGTAACAGAAAAATAAAAAAATATTGAGTTAATGTAAGATAAAGGTTAGCACTGAAAACAACAAATCTCTGTTTGAGTTATCTTTTGAGTGTTTCTCAGCCGTCCCTTCACTCGTAAAACAATTTTAATTTAGGGCTGATTTCCTATAAAATATATGAAAACCTAATAATTATTTGAAATATTTTTCGTTTCTCACGAGTTATTCATTTTATTTATAACTTTTGCTGAACTAAAAGTTTTCCTTTTCTATGGAAATGTTTATATAAATGAATGCAAATTATAATTTATCAGCAAATTGTCAATTGTATTGAATGAGTGTTTGTGATGTCATATATAAACTATTACACATATTTTTTGTCGATATTCTCTTTTCAAATAAATTTTCATTTGTATTGTTGTGTTGTCTCATATGAAAGATATGTTTTTTTTTGTTGAAACTTTTTCATTAGAAATGCATTTATTTATCTTTCGATGAATGTATACCTTATATGCTCTGAATAGTAGATATAATTCTCGGGGCTTTGCGTCCATCGGTAAACCGCTGACAAATAGTGTTCTCACCTGAAAATAAATAAATATATTGAAAATAGCAATCATTTATATGTAATCTTTTTCTGTTTCAATAATACAATAAACTATTGACTCGAAAACTTGTGGTCTCTTTGCTATTACTATATATTTTTTTGATCGTAAAAAGTTTTGTTTATAAAAATAGTGTCCCATTTCTATGGTTACATCAAATATCTATTATATTATTTAATAAATAGAGAGAAATAATGAATTCCAAAATGAAATAAAATACATATAATATTTAGGAAAATGAGATCCAAATGAAAGAAAAATAATACTTAAACCTGAAGACAGAGTAAGAGTAGGGCTGAACTTATAGTTATAAAATTTATCACAAAAAAAAGATGAATTTATTGTCATTAGAATTTGAACTAATTTTTTATAAGTTAATGACAGACAACTTCTGTTCTCAACAAAGAATCCAATAAACTCTTCACGAATAGAATTGATTATATTTTTTGAATTCATTAATCATAAGAAAAATAAAGCAAAAGATAAAAATTTCATTAATAGTCTGTCCTTAAGTCGATTGGAATTAATTTGAGTTCAAGACAAATAGTTTGAAAATTTGAGGCTTTCTCTCAATTGTGTTAAATAATGGAAATATTTTAATCAAATCCCGAAAACAATAACTTTTCATAAAAAGTTAAAAAAGAAGAGAATAAATGTTGTTTTCCAGTAATAGTTTGTAAAATATAATTAAGTTCTTTATTTTCATTTTGTTAGTGAAAGTGGTGTACAATAATAATCTTGTAATTGAAGGTATAGTTCATTTTGTGTTCACTAATTTCCAAATAAAACTACTCTTTTAGTAAAGTATCTGTTTTTGATGTTAGCCTTAACTGAAATACAGAGTAGAAAAACTCAAATTAAGAGCGATATCGGAATAGAAAAGAAAGTGAGTAAAAGAGGCAAAAGACGAGTCAATAAGCATTTACTCGTTCACAACATTCACAACAATATTGTAGTAAAGCTTTCAATTCTTTTCTTTAGAATTGAAAGCCAGAAGAAGATTGTTCTTCAGTATTGAAACAAAGCCTTAAAGCACTTCTTTTATAAGTTGTATAGACTTTGTCCTAATATAAGACAGAAGAATATTCGCGGGGATAAACATATCTGCAAAAGTGGTCCAAAGCGTACAGGATATTGGTTTTCACTCTATTATATGCTTCATATTTTGTCAGTGAAGTCAATACTAAGTCTAAGAAATGAAAAGTGAGCCAAACATATAAACCTCTCTACCATTCATAGTATGAGTTGTTATAAAATTTTCGGATAAATAGAAAGAAATGGAAATTTTTGGATAAATTTATTAAATAATTGCTTCAATTTTTATGTCATCGAAAACTTTTAAAAAAGTTTCCATAAATTAATTAATAAAAAACGTATTTTTTTCTATTCAAACATATTTTGATAAAATGAATGTCGTGTCAGAAAAAAAGGCGAAAATTGTAACAAACATAACGATATGCCCGTAAAACGACACTATTATAATCACTTAAACTTCTTTTATAAGGCATAGAGTGACACATCTTTCCCATTCTTTCCTTGAATCAATACAAAAGAGATTGAATCGATTAAATCTAGTCAAAGTAATAAACACACAAATATTTATATATTCATGTTCTTTTTAAGGCCTTTTGTCAGATGAAATATTCAACAAAAATAAGTAAATACTTTCTTATATTTTAGTGAAAATTTATATTTTATATAATATTATGTCTTATATTATGAGAATTGAGTAAAAGCGGTGAAAATATTAGATTAAATATAATTCTTTTGCAATTTTAAGGCAAATGTTGACAACATTTAAGTTAATAGTATTTGCATTAAACTTCGATAAGACTTTTGATAATATAATTCAATTTATTTACATTTTTATCAGTTCTATATCTATTTGAAAGCGAATGTAAATACAATATTGTTATTACTTAATAAAAATTGTAGTCCTCTTTACTTATTAAAAGTTCCTTTTCTGGCAATTCTGGCAAAACATCGACTAAATTGATTACAAGAGTCTATTTTAGACATATTTTAATCAATGATCGATTCAGTCGACTGTTTATTCCACAATCATTTCCTTTAAGATATTTTTCAAATCTTTTGATTATAACATTTGGAATGAAAACAATAAACAGTTTCATAAAAATTCTGTCAAATCCTAAACCGGAAAATCTATTCCACTGTTTTTCTTGTCTTCAAATGATTTACTGAAAAAAATATATTTTTAAAATTCAGTCATTTTTTGTGTTTAGTTTTTGATGCATTTAGAATGTGTGTAGTATTTGGCGTAAAGTAGGGGTGCCGTTCCCTGCCGTTCCTGTGCGCTCTCATATTCATTGTTTCTATTATAGAGCTCTGGTTGTATTGCGTGTTGTGTTCCCTAACTTTTCGTTTCCATGTCGTCAAAGTCTTCAGTGTGTGTTTCATCTGTTTCTCTATCTCTATGGCAACGATTGCTGCGGTACTCTCACCTCAATCGATCAGAGCCTATGCCGGAGCCCCTCAGGTAAGATCAGGTTAGAAATTATTGGAAATTAGACACAAAACTAACGCTCAAAAGAGATATTTCTCTTATTTTATGGTTATTTTAAACCACAAAATATTTTACAATAAAAAAGAAAATTCATTTTATCGGACGGTTTCTGATTGAGTTATCCCTCATTTGGCAAATGTTTTAACCATTATTTGTGGCCGACGTTTGTTTGGAGGCCATTATTATATTCAAAGAGCAAGAGATGAGTGGATTTTAACCTCGCGATAAGACAAAAGCTTTGAGCTCTGGATATGATACCCAAAGCCTATTATATTCATAACATTTTATGATTTGAATTTATCAGTTCTTAGAGTTCTAACGAAATATGATTATAGAAAATACAATTACATTTGATATTTCATTCAGCAAATATGGTTTGAGCTCCACTTAATTAAAAAATAAGTCATATCGTTGTCATTCTGTGTACATCTCATGAATTAATTTTCTTCACAATATGTTTAATATATTCTTAGAGACAATAAAGAAGAAAAAAATTGTTGAATAATAATCTAATTGTAACGAAAAGTCAATAAATGTATTATTTATGGGAAAAAATTAATTTTCCCCTAATTTTGTATAATATTTGTGAAAATGTCATAAATCAAATGATTGTCGTTTAGAATAGAATCGCAAAACAAAACAATTAGAGAAAAACCCGAAATTGTTTTCATTTTATGATTATTGGTTTGAGCTCTGAATTGAAATATCAGTTTTATTGAGGAATAATCACAGAATTCTTCAGTTAATCGAATAAATCGTTTCAAAAGAGATCTTCAGTTATGTTAACTGTAATTGGTTTTGACTTTGAAGAAGTCATGTTAGAGACCAGTCCTGAGCAGTCCTGAGCACTGGTAATATTAAATAATTCCATTATTTTTAGAACAGTTGCCAACATTTAATCAGATTTCAGAGTTTTTCATGCATTCGAACTCAAATTCAATTTAATTGAAAACATTTGAGAATTTAATAAAACATTTTTTATAGACTCCAACGTTATATAGAGATCGTATGAAGAGTTCTGAGAATATTTTACTCAAATTTCAATCAAAATTACTTTAATAGATTTGGGAATATTCATCATTTCAATCATTTCAATCCATGTATTTTAACCATAAAATAAGTTAAATCATATTACGTTTTATCGATTTTTCGGTGGTTTCAAAATATTCTCATTTCTTTCAAACTTTAATAATTCCGGAGATAAAGGATATTATTAAAATGGATGCTATCATTGATTTAAAGATAAATCAGACAATGTATCTGTTGATTAGCATTTGACTAGTTCACTTGTTCACTTGTTCTTTTTTGTTTCATATAATGTTTGAATAATTCATTTGGAAAAAAAAGTTTCTCAAGAATTTTCACTTGAATTCAGTTATGAATTCATTCGTTGCAATAAAGAAATTATAATAAAATTTTGGCCGAATATATGATAAATGAGTTTTATTGAACGATTCAATATTCGTTATATAAGGCTATACTATATTATATAATCTAATATATGGTCTGCTTTCCATTCAATTGAAAAATTGGGCGTCAAATATGTTTTGCAAATAAGTGAATAACTGTAACCCGATTTCATGTCAAACACTAGACTTCTTCACAGAAAAGTCAAATAATTAGTTTTATTTTAATTATGATTAGAAAATGTTCGCCAATTATATCATTTCTACCGTAGAATAAGTGCTCAGAATATTTTCAACAGAATAAAGTTGTCATTAAATTTATCTGAAATAATGGGCCATTAGTTTGAGGCAAAAGAATTTTTCAAAAATTTCTTAATTCTATTCCGGATGTATTTATTTGAGATATTAAATGAAAATACTTTAAAAAAGTGTTTTCGTATATTATTTTAAAGTAAGAAATACTATAATTTATGTTACTTTGCAATCATAAAAATGATTAATCAGCAACAAGGACATTTTTGGAGATTTTCAATTAAATGTATAACATTTTATGTGTTTTTATAAAACATTTATAAAAAATACCAATTCTTTAGCCATAAGTTATAACCGGTTAAAGACATTTTGTTTATCACTTCATCAATCATTTAAATAAATAAAAATAAATTTCTATTTCGCTTTAAATCGTATTCGAACCAAAAGAGATTTTTTTAAGTCAGAAATATAATATATAGACTTGCTCATTTTTGTGTGCATTTCGCATATGTTTTCTAATGAATTCTACTAAAAAAATATGAAAATAATGTTTATTTTAGCGAATATTTTCATTTAAATTCATAATTTTAGAAAATTATATTAAAATTTTATGAATTCCTTTCCGGAATTGTATGTGTGTTTCAGCTCTGGATATATCAGTTGTCTTGTATAAAAAGCCAAGGATTTAATACATTCCAGAGACAGGTATTGAATAATTAAAATGAAAGCCAAAAATATTTGGTTGAATAAGAGTAGAATTGTTTAAATACATTAGTTTCGTCACATCTTGAATATGTTAGGGCTCACCACTCAATCTAATACCAATTCTCAGTATTTAGATGTTGAACAACAACTGAGCCGTCGTTTGGATTCACTTAATTCATACGAAAAACAATTGAGAGGACAGACTGTACTCCAGTAAGAGATCACAGATGACTGAAATCGATAAACAAAATTGAATTTCGCGTATAAACACAAATATTGGATTAAATTCTTAACATTTATGTCATTTTCAATGTTTTCTAATTCTCTTTCACTCAATCCGTTAGTTTAGCCTAAAGTCAATTAAAGCAAATTTTTACGATTTATTAACCAAAAAATTAATTCAAAAATATTAATAACACTTTAGAATTGAATTATATTTTTTTAAGGAATAAATTGATTTTTGGAGAG